>PVQA01000534.1:0-32404 GCA_002980515.1 Fusarium burgessii | reverse complement strand
ATAAGAGACAGCCGAATGCCCTCTCAAAACAGCCATCGACCCATTATGAACGGGATGCCCAATGGCAATGGTATGCCTCCTCGCCAACCCAGACCCCGAAACTCTTCCAACTTCAGCCAAGGTGGTATGCGTCGCGGCCCACCCCCTATGAACGGTGGGCCACCCAATGGCTATGGTCGGCCTCCGATGAACGGCCCCGGATCTCGCCAACCTTCAAGGAGAGGTTCACTAGAGGAAACCAACCTTGAGGAATTCTCTCATCTTGTACTTTATGATGACATACCTGAAGGTTCCGAGCCATCCGTCAGCGGGGATCCCGCAGACATTAACCTCAGGGAGCGAGAGCTGGCTTTACGGCAGCGTGAAATGGCACTTCGTGAGCAAGAAATGCGAATGCGCCGTGGACCGCCTCCTGGCCCTCCCGGAGGTCCTGGACCTCGTCGTGGACCTCATCCTATGCGCAACAGCAAGCAGGTGTTTGACGAAGACGATGATGATGACGACGATTACTTTGACCCTACTGCTAATCCTGGCCCTCCACTGATCGACCCAGACAATTTCGATATGATGAGCGTAACGTCGAGAAAGAACCGAAAGGCTCCAGGACCCAGCCCTGGTCAATTTCGTCGTAATCCCGATGACCTGCCACCTCCTACACGGGGTGGCCGATTCAGGCCCAACTTCGGCCGCAATCGATCTTCCCAAGTTGGTCAAAGCTCCATGACATCTGAAAACATCCTTGAAGACCCTCTCATGAGCTGCTCCTCGGATCGTTATGGATCCGTTGACCGCGGAGCAATGAACGCAGGCTCTCGAGCAAACTCACTAACAGCATCAAGGCTTGACGACATGCAGTACGGGCCAAGTCCTGGGGGACCTCCCGGGATGAACGGTGCCTATCCTCGACGCGCCAGTCAATCTCCCGGTAACCCTTACACTCCGTCGATGCGAGGCGGCAGCCGACGAGGATCGCCTCCCGGTGGTTACGGTGCAGGCCCTGGCATGAATGGGCGACCATCACCCCCGGATGGTGTTCGTCAACCTGTCCCTCGACACCCACCTGGTCATGGTAACTCAGTAGCACCACAACAAGTTGAACAACATATTGGGGTGAGCGCCCTCCACCAAACTAAGCCTAGGAATGTTCGCAGTCTGACGGGTAGTGCGAGCGCCAGCGCGGGCAGTGGTGAATTTGATTCCGAACAGTCTGCAAACAGCAGTCAGGGTAGCTTGCCTCCACGACCGCCCATTGGTGTGCGTTAGGACGCTCTACATGGCGATAATCTTCAACGGAGTACCTAGGATATCAGGTTCCATCCTACGGTCCATTGTACGACGTCTATCCAGCAAGGCTTCGAGGTTCTTGTTTTCGCAGTTATGGAGTTCCGGACGTGCTTTCTACACCACTTGAATGGAATGATTCATTCATCCATCCTGTTGCGAAGACCGGTTGGGGCCATGTGTACTACATCTATGCATCTGGCTTGAACAACTATACGACACACCTCGGCAAAGACAACCCTATTTCATTTTGTTTTTATTATACGCCCCAGTTCCATTGGGAAACACGCAACGACATGACAAAAGTCAGAGTCACTTTGGACTATTCTCAGACGCGACGTCTTTTTAATTATTCCTGTCTCGACACAATCCGTACATACATTGAACGACCAAACAGAAGTAGCCTATCCTTGGTAATAATGCATTGGAATTGGGGATGATATACTGGTGCTTTTTTAGCATATAATCGATTCTCCGTTGTTCAAGGCCCTGTTGTTGAGATGCCCGAGTCTTGGTTCTGCTTCGACATATTGGGACAACCTTGTGTAAGGGAGAGAGTTTTCCAGGGATGCACGAAGCCCGTATCGCAGAAGACAAAGCTGAGACTAAATAATGAATGAGCTGGTGGAAAAAGTAGGAGGGTGAGAACAAAGACATTGCAATTGCTGAGCAATTATTTGGTTCCTTTTGATTGTTAAAACACCCTCCTGAAGTTTGCGTGGACATGTCATGAGAGGTCAAATGGACTTAGCAAACGAGGAGGGATCATGATAGGCATTATTTTCTTCAGGGGGTAACACAAACAAATTAGACTACGGATGGTTGTTTCTTTTCTGGTTAATCTGTTCATCGCGAGACGTGGAATGTGAATAGGAAAGTCATCCACGAGATTGGAGGAGTTCCTATTGGAAATATACATAGATACGAAATAGCAGTAGGGAAGAGAAAGACGACAAAATGATTGTAATGAATTTCCGCGTCACTTCTGAAAAGACATTGACATAATAAGACCAACAAAGTTTCGAACAATTATATCCGAAATACGAGCAATATATAGTCTGATACTCAATACATCGCGCTCCAGTGTTGGCACCCAGACAATCGATTAAAAAGACAGTCAACTATTGCATAAACTAGTTGAGTTTTAAGAAGCAACTAGATTCTTCTATCCAGGTTGGAGGCAGCAAGGGCTTATATAGCCTGGTTAGACTTCCAGAAGGTTCCTTAGGTTTGCTCTACATGCAATCTGCATCTAAGGAAACATACAATCATAACTAACAAACATAGCAGATAGCAAATAGGGGCATAAGAGTCCTTCCATCAAAACTCAGTAGACCAAGAAAGACGTAGCCATCAAAGCTAAGATTATAGCCATATATGCATAACCATTCGCTCTTGCGCCAGCGTTAGGATCCTCACTCCCTCCAGTAATATTCCTGGTCCGCAAACACAACAGCGAGGGTTGTAATACATCGTTCAGGCTGTATATGTCCGGATCACGGCGACCCCAATTGATCATGACAGTCCAGACACCACGCACAGCATAGTCATATGCCTCCTCTTGGGTCATTGCATTGTATTTTCCAGTTGTTTGTGGACGTTGACTGATCAAAGTCTTCCCATTTTCGAATCGGCTCAGATTCACCCCGGCTGTATCTTGTATCAGTGTTCTTTACTTAGACATGTTGTGAAGCTAGACCTACGAGATGCACCAAACGTTGGGCCATAGTCTTTATAATACTTTTCGCATTTCACCGGCATATGCGGCAGCATTGCGCACTCCTCACCATTCCAGTAGTAGCCAGCTGCCTGCGCGTTCAAGGCCCCCAAGCAATCTTCGTCAAGGAACGAGCTGCAGTCTCCATCGTCGTGCTGTGCATCGTCAATCGTTCCATCCTTCAGGCGACTGGGCCCCCAGAAAGCAACACAGACATGCCAGTCCGAAGAGTTTGTACGGCTGCTATTCAGTGTTGGGACCTTCATTCCCTCTGGCGCTTGGACGCTAATGTCAATACCAGGGTAAGGCGTATCATCCTCAGGGTCATTCGTGATATTGGCTACCCGAATGGTCGCCGTCCAGCCACCAACAGTCTTGTTGGGTGGGAACCTTTCCGAGACATTATAGGCCTCAAACGTGTATGTCCCAGTTGCGTTGGGGTTTTCGAAGGCAGACTGCCATTCCTGCTCGCTCATATTACTTGGATTTCCATTTGTCCCATAACCGCCATCAAAAGCAATGGCTAAGGAGACCAAAGCAGTGAGTTGCAGAACTACCTTCATCTTTGAAAAAGGCGGTATGGATGATAAAAATATACGATCAACTCCCAATTAAGCTTAAAATCAACTTGCTTCGTTTGTGGGGGACTTGTTGCCTTGATATAGATGGCATTTCGGTCTACGACAGCCTTCAGAAGGATTTACCTAGCCGACACTCAGGCCCAAACTTCATTCAGGACGGCTGAATCATTCGGTCATTCGTAGTAGGATTTGACAAACCACGATCCTTTGATCAACAGTCAATTCCTTCGCGCCGCAGCCAAGTCGCATTGAGCATTTCGTTGTGGGTCACATATGACGTCGTAGGGTCAAAAGAAGCAGGCGATTATCACTGTTTGGGTCCTGCGTCAATCATAGTGCTCTTCTAGGATGGACGTTAGGCAGACAGTATTCACTCAGTATAGGTACCTTATAGAAAGAATCGATCTTTTGCACATTGTCAGCATTAGTTGTCAGCCCAAGTGGGCAAGCATCTTTTGGTGACTCTCAGTAAGCTGCAAGACGCCCTTTACCAGATTCGGGACACGATATATGATTACCTAGGTAGGTTTTTCATCACACCCATGATTTTAATGGATTGCCGTATGAAAAGAAAAGATGAAAGATTGAGGCGGTTAAGTTAAGTAAACAATTATTTCAGCGTTGACTTATGGATGCACGTTAAAACAAGGCTGCTTCGCACACATCATTGAACCAATGGTTACCAAATGCACGGGTCATTTCCCCACTATCATTAAGGTCCCCTCTACCTTAGTGTTGTAAACAAACCACATCACTTGTAGTAATCCATACCACATTGAGTACAACAGGAATCCATATTAGAGATACGGTAGGTAAACATAATCGCATTTCGACAAGACTACCTCATATGCACAAACACACAACCGCAAAGAGCCTGCCTAATTCTCACACTTCTTACTCCAGGTCCTTCTTCCCCCGATTCAAGTTCTTGAGCACGGTTCTTCATCTGATTTCCGAGAGACTGGCGATAATTTACTTACGAGAGTGACATCTTGACTTTAGCACCCTTTCGCGGGTGATAGAAATTCACGAAAAAGTTTATCACACCCAACAAAACTATGGCGACACGGAACGTGAGCGGGTCTCAGGTGCGACAGAGCATGGCCACTAGCGGAAGTGCTGTCAAGACACGACAACTCGTGAGTTCCCTCAGCCTTTATTCATCACAATAATTATTATTCACCTTGTTGGGTGGCATTATTGACTGGGCTGCCAAGTCTGGGCTGTGTTTAATGAAGGCGGCATTCGCTAATGATCTCTTGCTTAAAACAGGCACAACTAAACTCCCAACTCGCACAGTTGTCATCAAACCTCTCCGACACTGAGAACTTGTTACGTATGACAAGTGTTCAAGCGGAAGCTATGCGTGGACTAGGTAGTTGGCATGGTGGTTTGTAAGTGTTTCAATTCTGTGGATGATGTATTTTCAGCAGAAGGTGTCGCTTACTTGATGGATAGGTTCATGGCAGCAAGTAAGGTGTTAGGGGAGGAAAGTGTCAAAGAAGCTGGGCAGCCAGGAAAGTAACAATCGAATAGTCGGTTTGGAAGAGGCATAGAAGCAGAATTCAAACGAGATTGGAGAAAATGCGGCCTGAGCCATGTTCAATTAGGTCTGTCGAAGGTCGCTATCATCGAAAGAAATCCTCACCGCAGGGGGTGATACTTCCAGCTAGACTTATATGCAGTCAAGCTTGGTAAATTTGTGCGTTTATACGTATCATAGCATCTCCTTGCGCTCCTGTTCTTATTCTTAAGGCCATATAGCTTCCCAAAGGCCGCATTGAATTATAGTTCATATGAAAGAAAGCTATGAAAATATGGCAGTCCTCCCGCTATGAATGTTTGAACGGCGGAGAAAATAACGAAAAACACATTTATATGTGCCGGTGACAAGGTAGCGCTGCTTTAGTGTTCAGCAATCTTGTAAACCGAGTGCCAGGAAGCATTCCCAGTCTGACTCAGTATGAGGTTCTCTGAATAATCAAGCTGAGCTTAGTATTTGACGGCGACATCAAACTATTTGAGTACCTGAACTACTACAACTTGTTTTGTTTTTCAGAGCCCTGGTGTCTGGCCTGATGGCTGACTTGTTGTCTGGCTGGGCGTGTCGTGTGGCGTTGTCTGGGTAATTGACTTCTGGAACTTGGCTTTATTGCTGCTATCTTCTGTGCTTTCTTCACGGTCAAGCTTGCGCAAGTTCTTCCGCTTTTGTCTCGGGGCACTGACTGGGTATCTCTTGACATTGCCACAGGTTTTGCAGCTGGTATTTAAAACATCGGCCCATGGCTTTCTCCCCCCTTTACTCGCATTCTCCACGGTGGATGTGCAGGTATCGCCCTCGACTAATAGAGTGTCGCAAAACTTGCAAATAGTTTGCTTCATTGCCGGACTTCGCCGTATCTGTACTTTAAGAGTCACAGCTCGTAGGTCTGAAATTAACTGACGAGACGTGTTCTTTAGTGCTTTTTGTTCGTTTTTTGTTTGAGGAGAATCGTGCTTCTCCTGACTAGTGGTTGACGAGTTTGATGCTTCATCTTGCCCATTTGAGGATTGCTTCGCAAGATAAGAAGCTGCTTGGTAGAGATATGATGCTCTGGAATAAATGATGCGGTTTTGGACGCCTTTTGGTTCCTTGCCTTTCGCCATCAACTTTGCAGGAAAATGAAGAAGTTTGAAGAAGTTTGTTGGCTTGATATTGTTAAAAAAAAAAAAAATAAAGTGCTGCCGGTCATCTCAATTCTAGGCCAGTGCATAGGAATATCTGCACTGTCTCAAGCTTTATCACGTGATGCTCGTCACGCACGGGCCTCTTTGGCCAGCATCGACCTTTGCCTGCTCCTGCCTGCTTCTAGCACCTCCCTTCTCAGCCTCAGCATAGACTCTTTCAAGTCATCCTTGGAACGAGTACCTCGGTTCCCGTTTTCTTTCTCATTTTCACATCTCAGATTGCATTTCCTCTTGCTCTGTTACCTTTGCGGCACACCTGCGCCGCGATTTCGACACCGTAGGGCGACGCGACTCGAACGTAATCGCGTCAAACTCGTCATCGCAACTTTGCTGCAAAGAACAGCTTCCAGCGATAGCTCTCCGCATCGGCCATCTAACTATTGGTAAATCTCGATCAACATGTCTCACGAGGAAGATCTCATCGATTACTCCGACGAGGAGATCGGCGGCAACGAGACCGCTGCTACCACTTCCAACGGCAAGAAGGGCGAGCTCGCTGCCGGCAACAATGTCGACAAGAAGGGCAGCTACGTGGGCATTCACTCCACCGGTTTCCGCGATTTTCTTCTGAAGGCTGAGTTACTTCGCGCCATCGCCGACTGCGGTTTCGAACATCCATCGGAGGGTCAGTCTTGATATTCTAATACCCTAAGTCATCATATCCCCTCCCTTCAAGCGTTCGTCCATCTCGCAAGCAAGAACAAATGGCCACTTTTTTTTCTCAATCATTGTTTTCGTCATCGTTGGGGCGGTCAAGGCTGGATCTAAGAGACGGTCCAAGTGTCCGGGCGGAATAAAACCACGGGTGAGAGACGTGGTTCTCCGCAAAACCACAACATTGGTGTCACGATTATCACGCGTAAGCGGATAAGATGTCAATCTTTGGCGCGAACGGATTCTTCTGGTATATACGAGGGTGAAATGAGGAAAACGCGAGACACCAAGAGCTTCTTGGTGCTCCTAGGCCATGATTGCTTGTGCAACTCTCCGGTCTATGAGCCCTAACCTCGCGTCAATATCACGCCCTTCTAAATCCATTTCAATGCGTCATACGAGAATCTATAATGGCTAAGCTGCGACGATGGACGGACACTTGACATTGCACCCGTCGTTCGTTGCTTCTTACAAACCTACTCTAACATCGGTTCGATCGACAGTTCAACAAACCTGTATCCCTCAGGCGCTCCTCGGTGGTGATATCATCTGCCAGGCCAAGTCTGGTCTGGGCAAGACAGCTGTCTTCGTTCTCGCTACCCTCCAGCAGGTCGAGCCTGTGAATGGAGAGGTATCCGTTGTTGTTATGTGCCACACCCGAGAGCTGGCTTACCAGATCCGCGATGAGTACAACCGCTTCAGCAAGTACATGCCCGACATCAAGACCGGTGTGTTCTATGGTGGAACTCCCATCAAGACCGACATGGAGACATTGAAGAACAAGGACACCTGCCCTCACATCATTGTGGGTACTCCTGGACGTCTTAAGGCTCTCGTTCGCGACAAGGCCCTGCGTCTGGGCAGTGTTCGCATCTTCGTGCTTGATGAGTGTGACAAGATGCTTGATCAACCTGGTGAGTCTCACCCGTGCGGCCAATAACCAGCCTAGACTAATCATTTCAGACATGCGCACGGATGTGCAGGATGTTTTCCGCGCTACTCCTCCCCAGAAGCAGGTTATGATGTTCTCGGCCACCCTGTCCGAGGAGGTCAAACCTATTTGCCGAAAGTTCATGCAGAACCCAACCGAGCACTACGTTGATGAGGACACTAAACTCACTCTCCATGGTCTTCAGCAGTTCTATATTAAGTTAGAAGAAAAGGAGAAGAACCGCAAGCTCAACGAGCTCTTGGATGAACTCCAATTCAACCAGGTCATCATTTTTGTTCGTAGCACTGTCCGTGCCACTGAGCTTGACAAGCTCCTTAGGGAGTGCAACTTCCCTTCCATCGCTGTCCACTCTGGCGTCAGTCAGGAAGAACGGTGAGTTGCACGATGATAAACTGTCCAACTGTTCTAATATCATCTAGTATCCGCCGCTACAAGGAGTTCAAGGAGTTCAAGAAGAGAATTTGTGTTGCCACTGATGTCTTCGGACGAGGTATTGATATTGAGCGTATCAATCTCGCCATTAACTACGATTTGTCCAATGATGCCAGCTCCTACCTGCACCGAGTTGGTCGTGCCGGACGATTCGGTACCAAGGGATTGGCTATTTCGTTCGTCAGCACCGACCAAGACCAGGAGGTGCTTAAGGAGATTGAGAAGCGATTCGAGGTCGCCCTTCCGTATGTTGCTTCCTTTCTCTTGAGTGATTCAGCGACTAACAGGTTTCAAGTGAATTCCCCAAGGAGGGTGTCGATGCCAGCACTTACATGGCCTCTTAAGCGCCGGATGATGCCCTGTTCTTACTGCAACAATGGTAAACCTTTACGCCGCTATGGGCCGCGGGTGAGATGCTAGGAAATTGATACTGGGACGGGGGCGGCGAAGGGCAAAAGTTGCAACCGATTTATCTTGGTCACTTGTATTCGTTAATGTTTTCAATGGATTCGTATTACGATACTCGTGTTCTCTAACCAAAGAGCCTAGGCGTTTCGTTGAGTGATAAGCATGACATTTCTCCCATATTACGAGTTTGAACGAGTTGCAAATTGAGCTGGACATGTACAAAGCTCTTGTGTAACCAGATAGCTTCAGGTTGACTCACCTTGACTTGTGACTGCACATCGTTGATTAGTCGGTTCAATCTTCCTCGCGTGGCTAGCTTGGTCATACGAATAAGACGTGTCGGGAACTTTTCTCTTGCATGAGACGCGATGCCTCTCGTCAGCGCCAATGGATTTAGATTTGAGAGAGCACTGGTGGCGTGTTCCTGGCACGGGATTTATACTCTGCATTACAAGTGCTTATCTTATTCCCCAAGTCAACGAAAACCCAAGACAAAGTTTATAATTATGTGGTGGTCAACACAAAGCTCCCATCCTGAGCTAGATAATCTATGACTACGGTGGTATCACCTATTATTATTATGTACCATATGTGGATGAAGCGTTCGACTGCAGACGAGAAGTCGACGTACTTCAGTTATCAGTTCAAACCACCGTGCTTAATACGTCTGATGAAGGGAGGGCGGAGCATGATACACGAGGTGTGCGAGCTAGTAATGACAAGTACTTCAGCTGCTGTCGCACCATGAATCACAAGTTGTAGTCGAAGTTCAGTCTTTTTGTGGTTTAGGATACGCGTCGCAAACCCAGTGGCTGTTCTCGTCGGCACTTATCCCCCACATGTTCACAGCAGAAAGATACTCTCTTCGCAACTGCTTAACTGACGTCAGTGATGATATCTAGAAAACTCTACTTCCTGTTGTCATATTCGAGACAATTCAATCATTACTACCTGCTCCATACCATAGTAGACCTGTAGATAGGCAGCTGAGTCTACAGTATCTCGAGGGGGGTAGTCTATGATATGGTCCGCTGCATGTCTGGGCCCACAGTGTACGCCCAAAGAACATTCGGTAGGTTTCCCTTGCTTCCATTTCTTGCTTGTCGTTGATCATTCAGCTGATTTAGTTTGTGAGGAAGCGACATTGGCTTTTCGCCTCGTAAACTATACGCATCATGTGACCAAGACACGATCGATATGACCAGGGCGGGCCATGGATGTTGGAGAGCTAGGCAACCACGTTCTCAATCATGGAAGCTGTCTCTTTAAGCGGGCCTCCAGATCTGACGGTGAAGTTGGGAACATGGGTCCGGGGTGTGGTTAATAGAACTGTTCTTCAATCACTTAACTACCGAATATGCTGACGGTCTTGGATAATGCTTCGCAGGGCACTGCATAATCGTAACCTTACACTACCATATACGATACTTGATGATGGGAATTCCCGTGAGCAGCCGGCACCCTGGGGTAGGTAGTCGACACCGAGGACAACCAGAAGGGGTGACTGTGATCGGTGAGTCCCATCGTTTCTGCGAACCCTGATAAGGTCCCGTGAGGGGCATCTTTCTGCGGTGCGTCATGACATCTGTACTCAGCCATCCAACTAGAGCTAAGGCCTGCGCGGCGGTGCAACCTCCACGCAACCCGAACCACTTCGCCTTGCACATTAATAGACCATCAAACCCTCGGGGGACAGAAAACGTGAGACTGGCCTCCACCAAAATCCAGCGATCTACCACCAATCTGAGTCTCAAAGTTTGGTGTTACCCTGGCAAATTACTTAGATCCACCGTGTAGCCTACCTTGGCTTTTAGCGTGTCTAGGACTTCAGGCAGCCTAGGTGTGCTGAACCAGAACGTGAGTTGTCCAGGGTAAGTTGGTCAAGCCAAACTTCATTAAAACATGCTTGAAATCCAGGTATATACCAGCACATGCTGTTATGTGGCGATGATGTACAATAGCTAGCTGTGCGAAGGGTCACGGCTTACCCGCACCTCAGAAGCAACTTAGTCTAGGCAGTGCATCTGCAAACCTGAACTTACGAAGGTTCGTACCATGGCGTCCTTGACGTCTTAGAACCAGTATCATTGAGTCACAACCAGTGGACCAACCACAAGGCAGTTGAACAAAGTAGGTGGAGTTTTAGTCGCTGAGAGTTTGTGACTCCATCAACGCACACAAAGAGCGTCGAGAAGGATACATTGATAGTTATACATTAATAACCTCCCAATCGAGAGCACAACCGGGTTGATTCTTGGCAATTCTCTGTGAGAAGTTCAACACCGCAATGCATGAACACGTTACCTGGGAACAATGAGCGGCTAGGTCCACGCTCTCCCGGATCTGTTAAGGACCCGGCGACCGAACGGGACGGACCCCGTGTTGAACAGAGGAGGACCCTGCTGAGGTAATGATTTGTACAACATTGATGATGCGTAATGAGAAGAACAACGCAACATATCAGTGGAGTATGCTACGGCGGACCATAGAGCCCGGTACGTGCGACCTGGAATCGGGACTTCTGGCGAATAACAAAGAAATTGGGATCTGTTAAGGGGCTGGTAGCGCGCCGCCACTTGATGAGTGCTCCTTAATATGGCTCGTGCGCCCACCATGTCCATGCGTGCGTGATGAAGTTTTAGGTTGGGGTTTCACCATCAGCAATGCAGATACAGCACGAAGGAGAAGAGATACTCGAAGAAAAAGAAGAAGCTCGCGCTCATGATGCCGCTGATGGGGACTTGTGTAAGCACCCATGGGACTAGAGTCATGATAGTGGCGCCTGTAATCGGCCTTCTCATGATGGGCTTGAGCGCGGAGCACAACAGCGATTACACAGATAGAACGGGAGAGTTCTCAAGGCAGCACACACAATAAAAGTATTCCCGCAAAGAGGCCAGTTATTTCGATGATGAGCTTACCAAATTTAATTTATTGAGATGATCGAGTACTCGGCCAACATCCTAAGAAATTGCGACCCAACAAGGCTTGGTGAACAAAAGATGAACACGAACAGACGGACAGCCTCCTCCACGAACACCGTGTTGGTGAATGTATAAATGTGCCAAAGCTAAATGAGTCTTTGCACTGCATGACAACGTGTGAGGCTTGTGCTCTTGCAGCGGGCAACAAACTGGGTCACAGAGTCATGATATTGAAGTTGGACCACTACCAAAGTGCTCGAGGCATAAACACAACTGATACAGTGAGTCAGCTTTCTTTGTGGACAGATATAGGAGGAGTAAGGTCATTGTCTCCCGAACAGACAGGTCCTCCATAGAAGTCAGATTAACGTTGAAAAGTCAAGAGAAAATGGCGAGACCTTTCCTGGTCATGTGTAAGGGTGGGGAGGAACAATAGCGTTGAATTGGCCTGCGATAAACACCAGGCACGGCAGAGGCCATAGACCAACTTGAACATGCGCTCAACGACTTGATACTCAAGGAACTAGAACTATAATTTGTCAAGCCGATAAATGCCTCTCGTTCCGACAGGCGTGCTACGGCATTAGTGGCAAGGGCTAGGACTCATATGATGGGTTTTTTTTCTTTCACTTTTCACTCTACATACGTGACGGGCAGCAGCCCAAGCTTTGTAGAGGGTATTTTGAAGATGCTAGATAGCTCAGGATTGTTGTGATTTAGCAGAATGCTCACTTACATAGTTTGCCATGAATTCGTGTTGGAAATTGGACTTCGTAATATGTGAGGCGAGACAAATCGAAACCAACAGTCACCTCATGATACATGCACTAATCAATATCATTGGCTCTCCCAAGATATGTGTGAGTCAGGCTTCCGTGTATCATCGGCATCAGACCGTGAGGCAAGAGGCGAAAATAAAGTGGTCAAATAGCACTAAATTTACACTAAATTATCCTAAGCTTACTGGAGTATTTTTGTCGCTTGGGATTACCTATTGTCCCATGTTCTCAGACCTCACCTTGAGTGTTCCATTGCATGCTTCCGTGAAGCTACAATGAAGGTTCGAAATGCTGAGACGACTAAAGAACGGGGATATCTTGGCAACGATTATAGTTCAGTCCATATCAAAGTGAACCGAACAACCCCTCATCTCTTGGCTATAATATAATCATCACCATGAAATGCCAGATTCACCAAATACTCACGCAATAGGAGCGGGCGAGATGGAGGTGTGCATTATCAAGAGTCGAAAAGAAGAGTCATGGCGCGCCGCAGCCAAGTTTTTCACGGCTATGCTCCCTCCCAAAAAGGCAAAGAGCATGGCAAAAGCACCTGCTGTACTGTGAATGTTAAGTTCAGTATTTAATTTGGCATACTGGCAAGTATTGGATTTAATAGCGGTTAGTGCTCAAGACTTCTATTCCATAAGACCCTGGATCGTAGGGTAAAAAATAAACTAATCATAAAGCCTGCTAAATTTACATAAAATACACCTAAATATTTTTGTCACTCAGGATCAAGGCCTTAAGTTTTCTGCCATCCTCTAGCCTGGTAAGCAAGCCTCAAGCCTTGAGGTTTCAGTGACCTGCATATTTCTAAAATGAGCATTTACTATTGTGTATTGAGCCATAATGTAAGACACAAACCAGGGGCAACCGTGTAACAAGCGATTGACCCCAGGAGATGATGACGAAAACTTAAAACGAGGGTGGCTTTTTCGAACACAGACAGTCGACAACTCAGTCAAGGAGGAGTCAAGGAAGCCAGAAAGGGTTGGGATGGCGACCAGGGTGGTCGGGACGGCAGGGATACGCGAGATGCACGAACCTGGCTGGCGTGCTAACTAAGTGAAGTGTCCAAAGATGAGGTGAGTCGAATTGAAGTCGTTTGTCATCGTCACATAGCGATAACCTGACGGGAGCTGCAGGAAAAATACAGCATCATTGTTGAGCAGCCCTCATTCAAGTGCATGATGTTTGAACAAAATAAGACCTTGAGGTACTCAACCTCAAATTGAGACACATTTGACAGTTGCACCGAGGTAGGCATCGATGCAAAACACCTCTCTCAGCGATGCATTAATCACGCAGCTATAAAGTCAACCTCATCCTTCTCCTCACCGTAAATACATAGTATACATGTGTAAGGTAGCTCTCCATGTCAGGGAATCCGTGGATGCCTTGAGGCCTTGATCGAGTCCGGGAGGTGGAGGTGGAGGTGGATGGCGCCGTGGAAAGGGTGGATGGTGGAGGGGAAGAAACACGCGCTGTTAAATCTAAAGAGCCAATAAGGAGATGCCAAAAGGCAGACACGCTCCAAGGCCCATCGTAGAAGGCCACGAGAATGTACAGAATGCGCGATCGCTACCCAGTATCGCACGGAGTTGGAAAAGAGGGGCTTCTCGTCGTCCAGTGTGAGTGGCAGAGCAAGATTAAGCTGCTCATTGACTGGCTGGAGCACCTACAAGGGACCAGTTGTACAGTGCGGATATCTCCCACAGACACTTCTGTAAGGTACAGTACCTCACGCGTTGGCCAATCTTGCAGCGCGCCGTAGGTACCGACGCTCAACTCATCTCTCCTCCTGGTCTTGCTCACGCTTTCGTTCTCCCAGGCATTCAAAACTATGCCATGGCCCGCTGCTGCCATCTCCCGCCTTTTCCCCCTCCCCCCATCGAACAGCATCGTCGCCATAATGTTCGATTTCGTCCTCTGAATCCGTCCCCAAGCGACTCTCTGAAGTCTGCTCTGGATCGTGTACATCTCCACTCTCCACGGCGTCTTGTCTTCATCTTTGTTGTTGTTTTGATCTTGGTAATATCCTCTCAAAAACTTGTTCCAACCTTGCTCAAACCGTCACTCTCAGTCAGGCCGTAGCGGCATTCACTTGCACCCTGCGACTTTTCACTCAAAACTCACTTCTCCTTGCCGCCTGACGCTGCGAAGAGTCACAGTTCTGGCCTTGCCTACAAATTCCAGTACAGCACTGCCTGGGTCCAGCCCAGCCGAGCCCAGCCCAGCCCAAGCCCAAAAGGTCACCCACTCGAGGGACCAACCTTGCCTCCCCCGGCCTTCGCCCGCACCCGCACCATACCCTCTGGCCAAGGATAATCGCCATTCTACCAGTGAGGTGATTTTACGGAGAAGTGTCCTGTCTGCCACTCGAGTCACTCTTGTTGTTAGTCTCCGGACTCGCTGTATTGCTCACTTCCCCGTGGCTTCTATCACCATCCCCATTTCACTCTCACTCATCCATCGTCATCTTCTGTTTGATTTCAATTTCAGTTTTTGTTTTTGGGGACGCTTCCTTTACACCCTGTTACTGTTCACTTGACTCTGTTTCTCTTTCCTGTACAAATTTCCAATCACTGTCCTTCCCCTGCTAGGCTACCACCCGCTATCAGTTCCTTCGCCACACTCACTGTGACGAACCTATTGTTAGTCATCCTTGTACCAAATCAGGCACAGGCTACCGCCGCGCACACACTCCAAAACGCTCTCTCCGAGATCGCCAGTTGGCTTACACCTGCCACACGCCCCCGCCGCTTTTGCTCAGAATTGCCACCGTGCAAAACCAGAAGAGTCACATCCCACCACGCAGGCTGTCACCAACTTAACGCCTCACTCGCCCCTTAGGCCACTTAAACAAGAGTCACCCTCTTTCGGCCATCTAATAAAGTCTTCACCACCTCTTTCAGGTCATCTCATCTTCAGCCACACCTTCAAATCTCGCCAACAGTACCTTGCATAATCAACTAACATCGGTTTGATCTTTATTAATCCTCAACCTACGAATCCGAACTCCATTATTCGATCGCCCTGATGGTAGCCTTGTTCTAAGACTACCAGTTGCTTCCAACCTCACTCCCGAGATTTGAAGCATTGCCGCAATGCCTGCTGAAAAAACATATCTTATTCCTGTCGCCGTCTCCGCTTCGTCATCCGGTCTCATTGTTTGTGTTGTTAAGTCAGTTTTTGACTGCCTTGTCTAAAAGCTCCCTGTAAACACAACCAAGGATATACTTCGAAGCAGCACTTACACGCTGTTACGGGGTATTGCTACTCGATTTTGACCCGCGAATTTATCGGTAAACCACAATCTGATTGGTGGCTTAGCCGTAGACGGCGACTGGACAACCCCCTGGATTGAATTCAATTCAGGATTGTTTCATTTACTATTCAACATGATGTGCGACGCAATCGTTTCGCCCGTCTATAATCCCTTCTCGCAGTATGCTCCCTACAACACCTCGATAGCTTCTTCCGCCTCGACTTCTACTACTTCTGTTTGGTCCGACACCACCTCTCAGATTTCCGACGACTCCTCTCTATCCGCCCATTCCTCTGACTCCGATTCTTGCGATTCTTATTTTTCGAGAAAGGCCTCCATTGCCGATAACGTTCTTAACTTGCGACGTCGTGTTCAGAAGACCCAGACGGAGGCAGTTCCCGTGGAGTTGCGCCAGAACCCTCGAAGAACCTCTAATGCTCGCAATGCGTGCCCTCCAGCCCTGGTCCGACAATCTGACCGCAAAGTTAACTTCGTTGACAGCCTCGTCGGTATGTTATGACTGGATTCTGATTCCTTGTCCATACGCTTAATCTCTACCATTCTAGATTCGTCGACACACATCGTGGAAGCCATTTGGCCTCTTTCTTCTGTCGCCTGTCGAAATGAGCTAGGAAGTAGAGCAATCCTGCCTTTGCGCACATTCATCCAAGAGACTTTGCGCCGGTCACGAACTAGCTACTCGACTCTGCAAGTTGCTCTCTACTACTTGATCCTCATTAAGCCCCATGTACCGAAACACAACTTCACTATGGAGCAACCCGAGGATCGACATGCCGACCGCGCCCTTCAGTGTGGTCGTCGCATGTTCCTCGCGGCTCTCATTCTTGCTTCCAAGTATCTGCAGGATAGAAACTATTCTGCCCGGGCTTGGAGCAAAATCTCGGGACTTCATACTCAAGAAATCAACCAAAACGAGATTGCTTTCCTCCACGCAGTCAATTGGAAGATGCATATCGTTGACGAGGTGTTCCAGCGATGGACCGACATAGTTCTCAAGTACACGCCTCCTCCTTCTGGCCCTCCGTCTCCTGGAGGTATTTCCCAGGTTGTGTCTCAGCAGGTCGCAGATTGGAAACGAATCATCTTGGGTCTCAACCCTGAGTTGACAAATCTCGCAGCCTTGATTCCTGCGACTCCATCAATGCCTAGGTCAAGTGATCTTTGCGCTTTGTCTCCTCGGAGTATTCTTAACATGCCTCACCAAGCTCAAGCTTCAAGTGGCTACGACCCTGCTGAAGCTACCCCAACTCTCAAGTCTTACAATGCTCCTATGACGATGGAACCAGCGCCTCTAGGATACACTTCTGGCCGCGCTGCTCCCAGCCTAGGTATGCTGCCAACTCCTCGCCTTACTCCTCAAAGCAGTGGACTTTGCACTCCTGCAGCGAGTGCCGCTTCCCACATGCTCAACAAGTCTTCCTCCATGGGCTTGGCCATGGCTCAAGCCAACAATGTAAATACCACTCAGTATCTCGATCGTCTTCCTGCCGCCATGACATCGTCACCTCAAGCTTATTGCCCTACGCGTCGATCTTCTCTTGCCACTTCAGTGTCAACAGCCTCCTCACCTGAGTCGATGATTTCGGACTCGTCGCGCTCCTCGCGCTCTTCTTCCATCTCATCATCTTCATCGCTTGCTAGCGCGACCCTCAGCTCTTCCAGGCTGGGTATGCCGTCGCGATTCCGAGCGTCGAAGGCATGTAATGAAAGATTGAGCCAGAAGCCTACGATCCCTTCGGTTCCAGAGGATTATGATGTGCACTGCGATACGTCCTCTCCTGAGCCTTGCACCGGCCCGGTTGGCAAGCTCGGGGACTTATCTCTGGAGACTCAATTGGCAAGACGACAGCAGGAACTTGACGATATGGCTCGTGATTCTGATGCTGCCCGTGCTTTGCAAGAGCTTCATAATTATCGCGCAGTTGACGTATTCGCAACCGCCCCTAGAAGTGGCACGAAGCGAAGCAGAACTGCCTCCATGGATAACTGCCTTCAGGAGAACGTCCGCGAGATACTTGGTGGCCGTTATTTTACCCAGCATCCTGCCTGGCCTGATACGTTGGTTCGTACTCGAGGCATTACCTCCGAGTCGAATCTCCAGATCCCCGTCCGACCTAGCTTACCTGGTACTGGCAAGCGAGTTTGCTGCTCTGCTGAGGCGGCCCAGGGCTACGAAGTTTCGTCGGTCCATCCCGCCATCAGCTTTCGGGGATCTGGTATGTTGGGGGGTATCCTTAATTAAATACCGCACTTTGGTCACAATATCCTGTGTTTCCAACTTCATACCCTGTCGACTATAGATAAGCTATATCTGACTTGATGTCAAAAATTAATGTCGAATCAAGAACTTTTTCTTTGTTAAGCATTGCTGATGTGGTGGCTGGAAAGAATGGAGTCTTTTGCTAAAAGGCCTTTGATACCACAGATTTGGGAAATTAGCAAGATGTTGTGAAAGCATTTTGCTGTTATCTCGAATCTGGGCCGAAAAGCGTGTTCATTTGCATGCATATTTGGGATTGGGCAATTGGGAAGGAGTGACGGCGGCGACTGTCTATTTACAAGGGGTCGTTTGGAGGTGAAGAGGGCAAATCTTGTATGACTAGGACGACGCTGCTTTTTTTTTTTTTTTTTGCATCTGTTGCTTTTATGCGGCTTTATTTCGTTTGTTGCGACGGTCCCGGAAGGGGACTCGCACAGCGATGAAAAGGAGAATCGAGAAGTATAAAGAGGGTAATAGGTTTGATTTGCTATCAAAACCGAGCAGACAAACCCGGTAACCGAAGAACAACGACCCTGGCGTCAAGAAGGAATCTGCAAGGTAATCAGTTTTGCATCAACTGGAGTTCAATTTTGCCTTTTTTCTGCAATCAAGACAACCAAAGACAGCACGATGTCTTTGGACACAGCCAACGCTTGAATCCACTCGACCTCGTCAAAGGCAGACTTTGGGAACTCAATGGCAAACAAACCAATCGATTTCGGAAGCGGACTCGAATAAAGAAGCCCCAAGAATGATCTGAATTGAGGAGAGCGATGAAGCTATGGCGAAATCTAATAGCTAGCTTGAAACAGTCCTCGCAATAGTGGACTCGTGACAGTCATTTCCAATCCCTTATGGAACCAATTTTCGGATAAGAAAGACGCACGAGCAAAGCAAGACAAGCACGAAATCAAAAGCATTATGCTGGAACACCTATTTGCCTCCGCTGAACCTATACGCAACTGAAGCGAACCATTCACCGTTTGTGACTATGTGACGCGCCAGAATCGAAGTTAGACAAGCATCTGCATGTCAACCGGAACGATTCATGCCTGAGGAAGCCCCTAGTATGAGTAGGTGACCACGAAACTACATCTGGAGATTTATCTTTAATCGATTTTAAGTTGCTCTGATGCATACCAAAACACACGCGCACTCTTCAAGCATTGCATCCTAAAGGAAATATCTCCGGAACTTCCAGGGAGGACTAAATCACAGCCGTGAAATCCCGGAATCGCGTGGTTTGTTAGACATGGTGTGCTCACGGTGTGAGTCATTCCCCCCCAATTCCCTTGGCAATAACTTGACAGTGTGTTACCGACCTTTCTTTTTCTTCGACTGCTTTGTCCCAAGAAGCCGGAAGTGTCTAGATTGGGCGTAAGTGGCAACGACAACACCACCACCAAGTTGTGCGTGCGTGCGTGCGGGCGTGCGTGTGTGTGGGTTTTGTTCCAGGGCTGAAATCTGGTTGGTGTTGCCATGTAAACATCGTGAAGTCCAGTCGTTCGCTTAGGTGGAGGTGAAAGAAGTCTTGCACGGCAAGCGAGATTGGAGATCAGTTGGTGGCACGTTTCTTTTAGGTAGGATGCTTACGTGCATGATGTGCCGCCTGTGCTGTTACCTGATATGTCTTATTCATGGTGTTGAGGCTTTCACGACAGTTCCTCCTTAAGAACTTACCAAACTATATTCAGTCTCATGATACATTGTAATAAGTATTTATCCTGGTCACTTTCTACACTAATATACTTCTGAGCATCATGAACTCTGTTCCTTATTTTGGTGTGATGTTATGCCGTGTAACCGCTAGGCCTCATGAGACTTGGGGGTGCTGGGAGTTTCGTGTAAGTGATGCGGTGCATGATGAGCCACTACGAATCCTGCTGAGCCCTAACTAGACAAATGTCACTGTAATAGCGCTTCATCCTGGAGTTGGCTGGCGCCTGCTAGGATATGAGCTGTCGGTAAGCTGGATGTGGTAGACCGGGGCGACAGTGCTTGTCCAATCTTGTGGATGCCGAGTTGGAAATGAAGCAACCAACCGGGAGGTAACAATGGTTTCTTGACCAAGAATACACCCCGACAGTTATTTTGGTGAGCCTGGAGTGCCAAAGCCGTCGTGGAACATTCCTATCGTACCATAGACTTGTCGAAGGATGTCCTTTGAGATGACACTGTCAGCACCCCATTTTAACCGCTGATCAATGCGTCTTCTTTGTTCCCTGGAAATATCTCTTGGTAGACCCCGACACAGTGCAGTAAGGTCAATCAAGTTTGTGATTAAGACATTAGGCTCTGGTGCGTCGATAAATGCGTTGCGAAGACATTCCAGCTGAATCTCCCACGATGCATCGTGCTCTTCCAGACCATAAACTACCCCGCCTCTCCGAAGCCAGAACAGGAGGCGTAGGCCCTTCTCATCCCATGGACCGGTGATGAGGATCGTGGGTATGCGTATTCTTGGATGAACATCACAGCCACCCCATGATCCCACCCTTTCGAAAGGTTTCCAGGACAGAACTTCCTGATAATCAGCTTCAAAACACTCTTGTGACTTGAAGTGCCCCACGCCCCCTTCGAATTGATGACTGTGACTATAAATAAAGGGGTCACCGTCATCATCCACCCGAGGAAGATAGTGCTGGTAATGTTGGCCTCTGGCGTATTTTTCTACCCAGGTCTGTTGTGCCTGGAGAATGAATTCTACAGTGATCCAAGGTAGAGTGAGTATGGTTGACTGGATTTTGTTCACATTAGATATTCAGAACCCTTTAAGTTTGATGGTGTTGACAAACCTGGAGTTGTCGATTACCCGCTATGCTGTTCTTATCTATTGCCGCAAATTTCTCAGGGTCTCCAAACGATTGTCCCCAAGTATCTTGGAAAGCCCATATGATGAACCTTATGAGAGTAGCCCGCCCAGATAGCTTTGATCCCATAATCGGTGCCGAGCGTGGGAGGGCAACATTGGCGCTGTAAAGGAATATGCTTTCCAAGATCTCAGCCGGAAGAGCTTGAAGAGCAGGCCTCCAGCGCGTAGCTCGAGATGCGAGAACATTTGATAATGAGCGCTTCATCTTCCTGGGAGGACAGATTCTGTCGTCAGACACAGATGCAGTGGTTTGCAAAGGTGATGATGATGTGCCTGTCGGTAAAAGTTTTCGCTTGCCTCGGATGCGTATAGGGGTAAGGCCCATGGCGTATTATTGTTAATTAATCAAGAGTTTGAAGTTGAAGAAATGGTTTCGAAGGTGGGAGTGTTGATATGTACGAGCCAAGTCAACGGCAGGCACTGGATATAGGACACCCTGAAAGCCGAATGAGTTTCAGATAGTAACGAAGAGTTCAAGTGGCCATTCAAAATGTATTTTCATACGAGAAAGAATATGTTGGCAGATGATCCATTGATGCGCTGGCTCTGAAAGCGTCGAACTTATGGGAAAAGTAGTTTGACCCGAACGTTTGGTAAGAGAAAAATGACTTGTGTTGAAGGTTCTATGAGTCGTTTGGAAGCAGATGTGGAGGCGTTGATTGATAACACGAAAAGTATTTAGAAATTCAATAATATCTGCGATACTAGTATGAAGCATTCCATTTCGTCACATCAGGGTAGGTATTAATGCAAAATACCTACCCAAACTCTAGTTTTCAAAAAAAAAAGTTTACCTCTCAGTTTTGAGGTCCATCTTCAGTGTTACAATTTAATGGCCCGTGCACCACCCGAGATCCGCCGCAGAACCAGTGGTATGGTCTCGATGACTAAGGCTTTTTTTTTCGTGACATCGACTTTTCTTGATATCAGCGATAAGAGCTTGTCTTTGATGAGGAGACGTTACTAACTATCATATCCAATACCAATGTCGACGTGATACGAATTCCCAGTGATGCAGTCAACCCTGTGTCTCCCGGTTCCTTCTCGAAGCCTCCTGCGATTCCTTCGGTGTCAGTCCAAGAGGGCTTTCTTAAGCGCAAATCATGGCCGAGACTCGATGACCACATCGGCTCTATGCTGTCGCGCACGAACATTGAATATTCTCACGGCACGGAAACAATCCACGGCTTTGGGAACGAAATGTGAGGGAAGAGAAATGGTACTGGAACCCTCGCTCTTCGATAGAGATCCAGTCACCCAGAAACTTCAACATCGCCGCCAGCCCTGGGCATCGCAACGCTGCTTCAGCACCAGTCGAAATACACGCAGCTTGTTCAAGGATCAAGTCTCGAGTTCAGATACCCCAGCAACATGGGACCGGTTCTTAAAATTTGCAGGGAGGAAGGATGATAAAGCGTTGAAGCCAGACGATCTTCCAAACCATGACGAATATTCTGATGGCTCATCAATCTTTAACAACCGGCGAACTCTTGCGGCCAAGGCTGCCTCCGAGCCTCGATTGCGATGTACAGAAGTTGACGAGCATGGGAACGTAATTCTTGTTGATGGAGAGTTCAAGAAGACTGAGCTCATTGCCAAGGTATGGGCGACTCGATCGCAAACACCACTTTTAGCAACATAATAGCTGACAATGCTTGTGTTCAAGTTTGGCCTGTTGCCCCGAGATTTGCGAAAGATCGACTCATCCAACCTACCTCATATACTTATTCGCCCTTCGGCCATTTTGCTAAACCTACTCCATCTCAAGGTTCTGATCAAACATGATAGAGTGCTTCTGTTCGATATCTACGGCTCAAAGACGTCATACCCCCAATCGGCATTTATGTATGACTTACAGGGTAAACTACAACAGAAAAACACACAAGCATCAGGTGCCCTGCCATATGAGTTCCGCGCATTGGAAGCGGTATTGACCTCAGTGACGTCTGAACTTGAAGCCGATTTCGAGGCTGTGCGGGAGCCTGTCATGCATATCCTTAGCGAGCTAGAGGATGATATCGACCGAAACAAGCTGAGATTACTTCTCATTCTATCAAAGCGTGTGAGCACCTTTGAGCAAAAGGCGAAGTTAGTTCGTGATGCCATCGAAGACCTTCTTGAAGCAGACGATGATCTCTCAGCCATGTACCTGACCGAGAAGACACATGATCTGTACAGGGGGGAGGACGACCATACAGAGGTTGAGATGCTTTTGGAGTCTTACCATAAGCTGACTGACGAAATCGTGCAAGAAGCTGGCAACCTTGTCTCTGGGATCCGAAACACGGAGGAAATGTAAGGGACCCTTACCATTGACTTCATGCTGATCAAGTCACTAACAATCACAGCGTTCGTGCAATTCTAGACGCTAATCGAAACGCTCTCATGTTGCTTGATCTCAAATTCAGCGTTGGAACACTAGGCCTAGCCATGGGAACGTTCCTTGCTGGTCTTTACGGCATGAACCTGGAGAACTTCATTGAGGAGACGAATTGGGGCTTCGCTGGCGTCACTGGTATCTCAGTCGTCTTTTCGCTTATCGTATGCTGGTACGGCCTAACGAAGCTGCGCCGCGTGCAGCGCATCAAGATGATGGATGACGAGCGACCGCGGATCCCCCGCGGGCAGGCCTATTTTCCCGATGATCGCTCGGCGTTGGGGCTCCTAGATAACAGGAACCGTGAGATGTTGCGACGAATCAACATGCAGAAGGCCGTATCACAGAAGAAGAAGTGGTTTTGATGATTTTGCGTACACAGACGTGTTCTCGCAACATTATACTTGGAGTTTTCCTGGTCCAGTGGCACAAAATTCAGCCACCTGTATAAACTAGATGTTTCTGGAAACTACTAGATACCTACTCATCTCAATGAGGTTGGAGTTGAAGCAAAAGATACCCAAATACGGACAGCAGACATATCATGACAGGCATCACCTTACGTGCGATGGCTGCAATCTCGGGCCTTAATGCTACCCTATAAAACATGATGACCAATGAGACCACTAGCACAAGGCCAAGAACGTCTAGATTCCTTCATTTTGTCCAGCTTGGGTTCTCAATCGTCGTGGTGACACCAATTTCCCAATCGATTGACCTCATCATGATGGTGTGACGTCAGAATCCATCCTTTTTTAGCCCTCCTTGAGACCTCGTTTAATCAAAGCCTGGTCCTGGTCATGGGCGGCTAGAGTGAGTTCTGACGAGGTGGTCTAGGTGGTGTTGTGTTACAACACACAATCTGCAGGCGGGCAAGGGGAGGATTGGAAATCAGCGGAGTCATTTTGCAGGGAATCGTGTCGAATAATTGATTGCCCTGACGTCGAACGTAACCTCAAACGGGCTATGGCGGCAATAACAGAATACAGGCCTTGTTTTCTCAGAGGACTAGCCACATCAGAACGTCATCATGATGTTACAGCCAATCAGTGACGACCTGTCATATGCAGCCACACCCGTTAGTGTGGCTGGTGGCTGGGTCATGAGGGAGACGGAGATCGCAAACTGACGTCAGGAAATAACATGACGGGGCAAAATCGCAGAAGGTACGATTCAAGAAAAAAACCCATGCAGCAAGTCCGATGGTCAGAGCAACTGATTTCAGATATATAAGGATGTGGCCTGAAAGAAACTTTAATCCTTCAACATCAACTTCAGACTTACAACAAAATCTCAGTCTTGTCTAAGACCTCTACCATCACACAACCACAGAACAAATACACAAATCACCTACAACACCTACAACACCTTTCAAGAATTCAAAATGGGCGGTATTATGTCTTGTGTAAGTCACGCCTCACTAGACTCTGTCCTCTAGGAGAAATACAGGAGATTGGCCTATACACCAGAATCAACCAAGCTACCACCAAAGCCAGGCTCCTGTTTTCTTCTTCCCCTTCTCCCTCTCAGCCTCTCTTTGAACAACTTCACTAACAAGCCCGCGCAATAGATCCGGTCCTGCCTCCAAACAATTGGAGACGTCATCATGGCCATTGTGGGAGGAATTGGTAGAATCTTGACGGCAATCATCTCGGGAGTTGTACGGTTTTGCGGGATTATAGTCAGCTTCCTGACTTGTGGCTATTGTGGTTCCAGAGGCGGCCGAGCGAGGCGTCGCGGACACTCTCATATGAGGACAACGAGGGTGTAGAGAGAGAGAGAGCTCAGACGACGAAACACTCACCCGCACGAAGCGAACTTTGTGATACCAATTTGATAAGGAAAGGGGATGGGAGAAAGCTGCTCTGGTAGTTTGCGGAGGGGTTTGCGAGGGCTGTATTTGGTTTTGTGATTCCTTTTGTACGCAAATATTAGCATAGGATACCCAATCCTTAAGACTTTCCGTAAAATCGTTGGCGGTATTAAGTGACTGGTAGATTTGATAGATTTCACTTGTGATTTCGACCCACTTTGATTGTTGACAATGGAAGATGATGAGGTTTCATGAGTGAAATTTTGTAATTAATTATAGAATGCAGTTGGCGCATCCGTCATAATAGACCCCAGCTGTGTTGGTATAGTGTTTTCCCAGTCGTTTCGCTTTAATCATCTTCTTCCATAACGTTGCGGTTGAAAAATCCATGAATCTGTCGTCCAGCCATTGCGCCGACCAAAGGCGCCAATTCTTGTACCGTCATGTTAGCAATTTCACGGATACTCTCGGTTTTGAGAACCAGATTCTTGATGTTTTGTGGCGTCACGCCTGGCACGATGGCAAGCATATCCTGGGGCTCCTGGTTAAAGGCTTGCTCCTCAGCCCGTGCATCTTTATCCAAGCCAGCCCTGACGGCGGCGATTGGATCTGGTTCTTCCTCCTGGGTTTTGAGAGACTCAAAGATCTCGGCTGTCTGGTATGGAGAGGAGGACCAGATAATGCGTAATTTGGGAAAAGCCAGAGTCAGTAATACTAACTTGGATTGGAGGTCGGACGACATGTTAGTCGGGGCGACACTGTTTAAGCTTCCAGATAAGTCGGCAAATGGTTCCAGAGTAAACGATTTGTTCTGGTCAAATTCGATCAAGAGCATCGCGCTTTTGTAGTACTGAAACATGGTCTCGGCTTGACTGTAGAGCCGGCCATCCTTGAATGATGAGATCAAATCACTGATAGATTTGCGTTCTACACAGATATTCGGTGATAGGATGTAGTCACCAACTGTGAGCATGCATGGTACAATGACCATAGAGCGGCCGTGAAGGAGAGAGGGCAACGATGAACGGAATTCTCGTACATCTACCACAACACGCGGTGGCTCAGCTGTTGCTGCCAGCCTTCCACCACCAGCAATACGAGTGTTGACGGTACGGAGAAAAGCCTCTTCAGGATCCTCAGCCGGATCTACGGTCATAACAAGGGACATGCTTGCTCTCTCCTTGATGAGTTTTGTGAATGCATCCTTCTCTCGTCGGACGGATGAAAGGTATTTCTGCTCCTCCACCGACCCACCATAGTACATAAAGTATACCCTCACATTCCTATCGTTATGCGATGATCTGTAGACTTCAACTCGACGAATAAAGGCGGCGTCTGGCTCATACATAATTATATATCGAGGTTTGGTTTCCTCGAGGACATGCTCGTCCTGATCTCCATCGTATGCGTGGATGACCACTAGATCTTGCATATCGTATAGCTTGAAGTATTCTTCCATGTTGTCGAGTGGATCCGCTACAACGTCTTCCTTCTGCTGTGCTTCTTCTTCTGTGATTTGTACCTCAGCCATGAGATCGGCAACTTCTCCTGGCTTCTCGATATACTGCATGATACTGCCATTCTCGGCACGACCCATGCTTACACCGATGTTTCCTCCGCCGCGCACTCGCCGTCGCTTGTTTGCAGGAGTCTTTCCACCTCTTGACCCTGAAAAACCTGGACGAGTGTCTGTGGCTCCATTTAGAGCCTTTTGGTTTTCAGAAAAGAGAGTGGCACTGACTTGGGCAAACTGCCTCTTCCATCTCAAGTAGTTCCTCAATCGCCTTCGCATCATGAAAGCTGCAGAAGGCTTATCTTCATCTTCGTCGTCCTCACTCGATCGCTTCTCTACCTTGGGCTTGACGTGCATGGTTTGTAAGAAGTCTCGCAACTGCCTGCATGTATCGGTGTTTGAGCACATGATCAGGATGGTACCATTGGAGTCGTCTCGGACTGGAGGTTCAAAGTATAGATCGCGATCAATTTCCTCCAATACCTCGGCTAAGAGCGCCCACTTGGGAAGCTCTTCAAGAACGGGTCTTAAAGAGTCGATGTTGTCTTCCCGAGCCGCATCCTTGGCGCTAGCGGAGTATACTCTTCGTCTTGCTGTGTCAAAAATGGTCTGAGCAGCATCAAGGAAGAGCCATGGTGATTGGGTCTGTCGAGTAGACCCTGGAGGCGGAGAGTGAGCGGCATGAATGGTATCCAGATGCTGAAGGAACGAAACAGCATCATATGAAAGAATAGAATTGAGCATGGCTCTGAGAACAGTCAAATCATTCACAATCTGTTTCGTCTTCCAGCTTACACGATGCCAATTGGGATCTAGCTGTCTTCGAACCATAACGTCAAAGTTCTTGAGGAGAGCGCTGTCGAGGTTCCAATCGTCCATTTCCAGGCCACTGTTGCCCTTTTTGAGCTCATGAATACTGACTTCAACACACTCCATGATGGCATTCTGAATCTCGCGCATCGAGTCTGTCATAGGGACTTCGAGTTCGATAACTTCAGCTTTCTTCTTGCCTTCCAGTGACTGCGCGACTGTGACGTGGAATCGAGGCCAAAGCGAGGCTTTCCGAAGGAAGAGGTTCCGCATCATAGTAGCCAAGGGCGAGAAGCCGGTGGTGAAGGGGTCGGGGTTATCGGAAAAGGCCTTCAAGAACCCAATCTTGTTCTTCTGACGGTAGACTCTCAAGATGAAGGCCTCGAGGGACGTTGCGATGACGCGATCGGCATGGAGAACAACAAGACCTGTAATGGATTCGGGATTCAGCAAACCCGTGAGAAGATCAACTACTAAAATACGCGATGTGATGCTGAATATTCCACCTCCAGAATACATCTTTTCTCTTGCGCCGACGCTTTGGAAGTCTGTGTTCACGACTGTCAGGCCACGCGCTTTCGGGGACATGCTGATGGCTGCATGTTCGGCCAATGCTTCGCCAATCCAGCCATTTTCTCGTTCATCAGCGGCGACTATAATAATCAAATTGTTTCCGGCTGCATCATAGGAGTGAAGGAGATTGTTGACAAGGCGCATCAGCCCGAGGCCGCGAGCAATAACAACAAGCTCATCTTCGGCACGAAGCTCCTGGAACAGAGTTTGTTGGTATTCCTAAAATCAATGAGCCAAGGACAATACTTGAGCACTATTGAAGGACATACGAGTGGGAGCGAAAGCTTCACTGGCTGGGGAGCATTGCTTGCAGACATGCGGGCCACCCAAATGCTGATGTTGACAGGCGAGTTGTTGAAGGGTTGAAATGATAATCGTGAATGATGTATTAAAGATCTTAGTGGGGAGCTAAGGTCATGGCGGGGAATGTGTAAGTTGCGTCCGTAAGACGACGTACCTAACCATGATGGAATAAATGACTGGCATTATGGTATCCATAAGCTTTCTAAAACAAAAAAATTCGCCCGTTGCCTCTTTTATAGTAATTTGTTGTTCTCTTGGCTGTTTTTTTCCCCTGGTATTATACCGAGGATAGCAGCACTCCTTGCGAGCCACATGTTACACATGTTCATGAAAGCTCCCTATCGGTAGTCGTACCTTGA
This sequence comes from Fusarium burgessii, assembly GCA_002980515.1. Lineage (NCBI taxonomy): Eukaryota > Fungi > Ascomycota > Sordariomycetes > Hypocreales > Nectriaceae > Fusarium > Fusarium burgessii. The sequence continues at coordinate 3,777 of PVQA01000534.1, read as the reverse complement.
AACTTACCCTTTGGATGCTGATGAAACTACTGCAAAGCATTGCGGTTCTACGCAGTTGATCGCTCCTAGGCTATACAAGACCATAACTAAGCACCTATTCAGTGGCATGGAATCGAGTTTAAAGCAGAAACCCCACGCTTTCTCGGAAGCCAGGATAAGATATGGCTTAGCACACCCTTTGAATTCTTGAACTTCTCAGGCATCTGTAAGAGGCATATTAACTTACTAGAATAAGCTGAGCATCCTTCTGCGCTGCCGGATTTCTGCGTTTTATTCTCCTTCTATTCATCATTCCTGAGAGCACCTGAGCAGGTTGTGATACCTCATTATCCTTGATTTCCTTATCCTTATTAGTGTGATATCCACTCATACATTGTACACACCACAACCACCATCACCACGTCATTGTTCAAGATCCTGCAGTGTCCTAGATAGTACCAAGCTATGTAGTGGTCTCAACAGTCGGCGGTTTTTGGAACGAGAGACCAATGAAAAGCTGTACACATCCTCTTGTGACACTTCCCTAAAGAGTTTGCGTCTTTGGTCGTCGCAACTGGCGCCACAGAATAGTCTTACGTAGTCTGGCCAGAGAAGACGACGTCATCGCCTCATAACAGGGACCAGCGACTACAAAAAGACGTTGACGACCCATCATTGAATAGCTACAAGGCCTTGAATCAACCCAACTAAAAACCTTAATCGCGATAAAGACATCGAACTTTCCTAAATCAAACCACTAAAAGCAATCATCAAAATGACTGGCACTGAACAACAGAAGGAGGTGAGTCAAAACTGGACTGGTGCGAGCCTAGATTTTTGAACCGATTACTGAACGTTTTCTCAACAGGGCGAGAAGCAGTTCTCCATCCAGCCCATTAAAGACGAGGCTAAGGACAAGGTCTCTGCTTTCAACGCTCACCCCGGACCCGCCGTGCCCAAGGATATGCCACAAGAAGAGGGCACCAAGGAGGAACGCAAGGCCAAGATGGAGGCTCTGAACAAGAAATAAGCGGCCGACTTCGGTAATAGTAGGCACGAACTTTGTTGACATGATTGTATGACTATACATGGTTTTGGGACTGGGTAACTTTACGATTCATTAATACAACACCAAGACATCTTGTCATGACTTGCATTGGAACGTGCCGATTGCTAATCGTAGTCTCATGCTGGTATCATGGCACTGACCAACGGCAGCTTCGGAACCCCCTGCTGACACGCAGCCATGATACATTTTCTGCCCCTCATTCTTGGCCTAGATTTGGAGCCGAGACAAGACTCGTATGGCCAGATATGAGATGTGGGAGGTTACATGAAGACTTGCAAAAACATCTCAGACCACAAAGACTTTCAATTACACCAGAAGTATGTGCGCAATTTCTCTCTCTATGGATTTCCAGCAGAAGACCTCATAACAGCCAACAGTCTGGATGCCCCTTAAGAGCTCCACCAAAGGACAGCGGTTATCGACCTAAGGTAGGTTGCTAATCTCTGGCTGCCCAACAGTCGACCGTTGTCAAGCGAATTTTCTAGAACCTGGTAAGGTGGCTGAAGCGGTGAACAATTCGATACCTGATGCTTTGCGAGTTGACCGCTTGCGTTGCATGTCAAAGTCACAGTTGTCGCCGTAAAACCATCGCTACGTAGTATACAAAGCTTTACGTTCCCTCCCGCCCGCCAAAAAGCAAACTTGTCGTCCCGCTGCACAAAGACGTAGATTGCCCCGCTCCGAGAACTACAGTGCTTCGTATAGTGGCTGTGGTAGGCTTCTGCAAGTGCTCTAGTCTGTGGCTGGTGCTCACTTCTCTCATTACGGACTGGCTCTGGCTCTTTACACATCATCCCAACCGACCGATTGCTGGCCCTGGTTCCTGTTCCCCACGGACGAACACCTTTTGACGTGCGACGACCATCCGTGCTCGCCTACGCCATCCGAGAGGGATTCCTTTCCACTCAAGCCCGAAAGCTCGGGCGCTGCTCGCACACTCTTGGTCATATATATCTACTCTACCTAACGAAAGAGCTTCGACCTTCCCCATAGGAATTCGGCTGCCTCACACGAGCGCCAAGCGATTCTGACGAGACGCTGAGAGAGGAGAGACCTTACAAGCGCCACTCCGCGCGTCCAGTCCAGGCGACAACCGACGAATTCGTCTTGCCTTCGCTCATATCCTTCTTTACGACTTCGACATATTCGATTATACAACACTGATCTGGCGATCCATACTTGAGTCCGCCGCCACAATGCCATCTATCCTGAACGACGATGATAAGGATACCGTAAAACGGTTCATCCCCAAGCAATCAAACAAGATCCAAGCCGTCGCCGTTGCTAGACTCTACGTCGCCTATCCCAATCGTTCAAAATGGACATATACTGGAATCCAGGGAGCCATTGCGCTTGTCAACGATCTAGTTGGAAATACCTACTGGATCAAGATGGTGGATATTTCGGTATGCCCACGATATGATCACCCTAACAGCAATCTGCCATCTGACCATCATTTGCTAACTTGTTTAGCCTTCCAACCGAGGAGTTATCTGGGATCAGGAGATCTTCGATACATGGAATTATAATCAAGACCGAACCTTTTTTCATACTTTCGAACTCGAAGAATGCCTGGCTGGTCTGAGCTTCGTCGACGAAAAAGAGGCCAAACAGTTCAAGAAGAAAATGGATGAGCGAGAGAAGAATGCAAGCCGAGCTACGAAGTCAACGCCTTTCGGTGGAGGTGCTCAGCCGGCCCACAAGCATGGCCTGTTGGGAGGACTATTTGGACATCGTCATTCGACTCATATCAGTTCTCAACACACAGCTCCGACCCCTCCGGACTCTCCTCGGATGCCCCATAACTCAATCCAGCATCATGTTGTCAACTCAACGCCGAATCTCAATGGTTCAAGACCATCCGAATTCCCGCTTTTAGATGCTTTTGATCCCTTGTGGCGTGAACACTTCGGCGCCGATCTTCAAGACAAGGGGTTGACAGACGACTTCATTAAAGAAAACCAAGAGTTCATTGTGGACTTCTTGAGAGAGGAACAACAGAAGGCCAACCAGCCTCATTCGACACCACCACCACCTCCTCCGGCGCCAACCGCGAACGGCAATGAAGGAAGAAGTTCTCGAGCGCCGCCACCACCACCGCCCGGTGGTCGGCCTCAGTCAGATGGTCCTCCGGCGCCACCGGCTCCGAGAAAAGGCGGCCCCCCACCTCCTCCAGCCCCGAGACGGTCTGGCAAAACCGAGTCTCCGGCGAAGGATTCTGCGCCCGAACGAGCTCCGTCACCTCCTCGACCTAAGTTCGGTGTCCCTCCTCCATTAGCTGACGCTGGTAAATTCGCACGTCACGACCCTCCAAGGGCTGTTCCAACAACTCCCAACCCTGGACCTCCCCCTCCTCCGCGACCGGCGAAGACTCCTGTAGAAACGCAGAAGAATGAGAGTCACAAATTTGGTGTACCTCCTCCCTTCCCTGGTTCGAGAGTACCTCCACCAACACCGAACCGTGGGCCTGTTCCTCCACCACCACCTCCTCGACCGGCCGATAATCACCCCGTGCCTGCGGCTCTTCCTCCTCCTTTGCCTCCCAAGGTGCCAGCATCTTCAGCTCCACCATTGCCGCCTCCAAGCTCCCGACCTGTTCCTCCTCCCCCGGCTGTCAACAATCATCCTCCTGCTCCTCCTCCTTTGCCCGCGACGAGTGCACCTCCACCTCCTCCACTACCACCAACAGCAACGAATGGTGCTCCACCTCCACCACCTCCCCCACCACC
>PVQA01000533.1:0-14369 GCA_002980515.1 Fusarium burgessii | reverse complement strand
GTATTTTAGCTTTTAAATTACTTATTATATACTATTACCTATAATAAGACTAATTATAATTTAATACTAAAGCTAGATTTTACTCTTATATTTAATAAGTTTTAATACTTCCTTTAGTTTAATTTCTCTAAAGGTATTTTTATAGACTATAGACATTTTAACACTAAGAATATTATACCCTACTATAAGTTTGGTTTTAAACTGAGTTATATAACCTTTAAGTATATTAATCTTTAAATCCACAACTCTAAGGGGCATACCTAAGAATACCCTACTAAAGCTCTAACCGAGGGCAGACGTTTAGACTTGTGGGATATAGTTGCTATTATCTCCGCTAAAGTTACCAATACGGGACGTATTAATGGCAAGGAGGTTACACAGCTGTACATTAGTATTCCCAGGGAGGATATTCCAGTATAACAGCTCCGCGGCTTTAAGAAGCCAATGGTCAAGGCTGGAGAAAGTGTTACTGTCAAGTTTGAGCTTACCCGTAGGGACTTGAGTGTTTGGAACGTTAATGTGCAGGAGTGGCAGCTTCAGCAGGGAGAGTATACTATCTCCGTTGGAAGAAGCAGTCGAGATCTGCCTTTGTCAGGCTCACTGCGGATTAGCTCATGATTGCAAGCAGAAACCGTATATCTAGAGATTTGGATGTTTCTGTATGCTATTGAAGTTATGCATATTAAATGACTGATGACTTGTCTTGCCTTATACTAAGCTCTTCCCGTCATATCTATGCTAGTATTTACTATTGAGCAATGCTGTAGAAGGCCCAGTAGACTTTCAATCTTGGAAGCCGAAGATCCACACAAAAATACTAAATGTTAGTATTCACAGTATCATCTAATTTGATAGTCTTTTAGTCACGAATATTGAAAAGCATGGAGAAGTAGAGTTGATATATATATGTAGCGCTAGGCCACATAAGCTAGCCATAAAGTTGAAACATATAACCCCGGAATAACCGTAAAAGCACTGTGCATCATGCCAAAAGTGAAAGTGATATAGAGTTCCTTAAGTGTGTCACCTTGATCGATCTTATAGATCAAATAAGGATATAGAGAAGAGAAGAATATGCGACCCTATAAAGGCCCAACAACTCAGTCGTATTCACAAGATAAACGCTGGTACCAACTATGAGACAATCAGGGTTAGCAAAGATTCAGTAACAGAGAAGCATGTAACAAGCAAAGAAACTACATGTGTCGATTACTGAAGTACTGGCTCCAGAATCTCAAATGCAATAAGCATATACATCGAGATAGGCGCACAGAACCAATGTGGAATTGACGTTAAATGTAGTTACCACTTACGAGTCTTTCACAGCGCCATTTTGGCCTTCATCTCTGTTAATGCAGCCGACAAAACCGGTCTGTGAGGCACCCGTACACTGAGCGTGAGCCCATCGTCGCAGACCACACTGCTGGCCGTCGCTGTGTTTGGTCCAGTGTAAGAACAAGAAGAATGACCGTACAAGCTAAAAGTAGCTAAACTAGTGGGATATTGAGACGGTGAAGATCTACCGATCGCACTGCTGTAAGCTATTGGGTTTCCTTGAGATTGCAGACATCGCTATCTGACCCTTGGCCCTTATCGAATGGCCTGCAATCCCACCACCAGGTGTCGGTCAGGCCTCCATGACCTGCAACCTCGATCTCCCTGGTGTAAATAACCAAGACATAAGGCGATGGGGACGGAGCTGAGGCGGTAGTGCCGGTGGGTATTGTGGGGAGTTTGGAGATATCAATCATCCTCTTGGGCAGAGGTGATGTATAAGCACATCTGTTGACAGGCGTGACATGGCTATCAGTGGATAGTGCAAAGGTCGAGCCCGAGCAGACACAATAACCTTTAGCTATTCCACCGTCAGGATCAGCGTTGCGAGTGCTGCAAGAGACATAAGATGGAGCAGCTTCTGTGTGATGGGGCGGAAACGATGTGTTGCGGCCGGTACTGACGCCCAAGGCAGGGAGAGGAACTAGACTTGGGTTTGCGCCATTGGTTGGTGGCGGGGTATAATGTCCACAAGGGTTGCTGTCGTCTGCGCAAGGATCGCCGTCGCCGTCATCATCATCGTCATCTTGGCCACACCCCAACCAGTTATAGACATTCGGATCTAGGAAGCCTCCTGACGAGCTTTGTCGGCCAGCCAGATCCCTAGCATGTGTCCTCTCCTGACTGTTGATTATCGCTTGAGTTTCGTTCTCGTAACGTTTCGCGAGTATCTCATCGTCATTGTTAGCAACCACTGGAGGGTCGGTATACTTTTGGTTATCCGCAATGTCATCCATCCTCCCTAACGCTTGATATCCGGGGGATAAGCTCCATGTAAGTGTATTTCTATCCAACTTGTATTGCCCTGGTGATGGGTAACGGCAGTAAGTCGGAGGAACAAGTGCGTAGACTGCATAATCATCGTCTGTAGGATTAGTTTCCACCAAGTTACCATCCGGATCACGGTATTCCATGAGGTCAGGCTTCTTGCGATCAGTGCCTGGCACATCAAACCAAGGATCCCATGTACGGACTCCATTCTCGTCATCGTTATTGAACAAAGCAAACTCTGGACCGTATTTAGAGGCGCAGAGATTTTCATCCACCAAGTCCTCAGGTAGATACTTGGTAAAGCTGGGATCAAAATCGACACAATAGACAATACCATTCGGACTGATCCCTAGGTTTCTCCCAGTCTTTATCTTTTGGGCCTCGTTATAATTGTCTGCCACCGCATAGATCCAATCTCTTAAGTGGTTGCCAGCGGCCTGGTTTTCGAATTGAGGCTTACCAAAGAGTCCTCCAGGGATGTAACGAAGTACGGCTTTTGCGTTCGGTGAGCGGTCGGGATTACTAGAGCCAAAAGGATACTCTTCCACTTCGCAACCCTAAAGTTTCCAGCCTCCTTTTGGACCTGGTAGCCTGTCGCTTTGTTTCCAGAGGTAACGCCCCTCGTACCTATCGTAATAAGGTTCGTTAATACAAATGATCAGCGCTACCAAAAAGAAAATGGATTTTTTGACTGAGTTGTGCGATTGCTTACCAGGGACCTGTAACATGACTCTTTGATCCTATATTGTGGGTTAAGATAGATGTCATTCCTCGAATACTAATGGCTGATTTCGCATTGCCACAGACATTAGGAATTCTATCGTGCGGGCAGGGGTAAGTAGTATATCATTTGCCGGCTCCTGGATTCTTGGAATTTGTGTCTGGAGCCGGATAGGAGTTACCTGATCGCCTGTCCAACCTAAGGCCTAAAGAGTCTAGGCCTCGGGAAATCAGCAACCAGAGTGCTCCTCCTCTAGATTCTTAACGCTTAGCTTTAGAGGATGCTGGACAACACGATCTATCGTTCTTCAATGAATTCTTAATACCATCAATTTTGCGATCTATGTCTTGCTGACATTGGCCGAGCTTGGAGCCAAGTTGATCGCGAGGAACATCACAACTGATGGTATTAGAGCTGGGGTCATACACAAGGTAATTACCGTTATCACACATGCCAGACTTGAGGTCAAGTTCACAAGGGCCGGTTTTGGTCCCAGGCGGACTACCAGAGGACCTTGGGTCTGGAGGGGGATCATCGTTGACAGGTGCCGGGTCTGAAGGCTTGGGACACTCGCCCGTAACCTTGATACCAAAGACTTTGATGCATGGCAAGTGAAAGGTGGGTAGTTCCGGAAACTTGAGCCACTTGAACTTGACCTGTGGAATCTCAGGGGTGTCCCAGACTATCAATGGCTCACAGGTTTCACAAGGCAATATCACAGGAACGACTGTGGTGTGTGAGTCTTTCCCGGTTGTCGTGATCCAGATGTTGGTGGTGACTGGGAAATCGGTGAAATCTTCGAGGGAAACTCCAGGAGGAACTGTAGTCATGGTCGACGTCACATCATTATCTGCAAAAGTTGGCAGAGAGGTGATAGTCAGCGTCATGCCGTTTGTGGTGATGGTCTCTACACCTATAGTAGGAGGAAATGTACCACCCTGACCAGACAGAAGTGAGACGCTGCCTCCTCCAGGACACCAGGCTGGCGCCATAGGACATATTGGTCCAGAACCGCCTTTGTTGACCGAGGCGACAGACGGGGCGAGTTTGGCCGGGCCTTGTGGAGATTCTTCATTTCCGTTATAAGCGGAAACACATCACTCGTAGTTCCATGTGCCTGGAAAGAGTAAAAAGTCGTCGAGACAGGTCGACCCGGTGGCATTGGCAACGACTTGGAATTTGCTGCCTTTCTTGTTGACGTCTCTGTTCCAGACATGGTAACCCCTAGCAGAGTCAGACCCGGTCCAAGTGATGCTATAGAAATGTCAATACTTCCCGAAGCAGCGAGAAGAGCAGCGCAAGTAGGTGACTTACTGGACACTGGTCTGGTCTGTAGATAGAATCTTAAGATCTGTTGGAATCTGCGGTGTTCCAGCGCCTGGCACAGCGTTATTGGCGAAGAAAGGCAGACCTTGGCCTTTCTCATTCCATGTCACTGGTGCAATCAAATAGTTTCGACCGGGAGTAAGTCCTTTTATAACCGCGGGTGAACTTGTGAACGCGGCACCGGTAATGATCTGGCAGTCGGCAGCGTGCCAATCCCAATACAGGATGTTGTACTCAACAATAGAGCCTAGTTTTGAGAGAGGGAGTCGAAATGATTAGCCACAAATTATGTTACGTCGATAGAAATAGACATACCAGTATTCGAACCAGTTGGGGGATCCCATGTGACAGTAAATCCATCAGCAGCAGGCTCTACCTTGACGTTCTGTGGGGGAGCAGCCAGTTTCGGGGTAGCCTTGGCCGATAGTTTCGACGTATATGTCCATCCTTCGAGGGGCCACTGTGAGTCCCATCTGTTCTATGATGTTGTTGTTGGGGAATACTTGTTGGCACCTCTATTAATGGAGACAGAAACATCGTAACTGTAAGCGCCATAAACTGTGAGCAATCCACTGGTTAGTTCGGATATATGGGTTATCTGGTTGCATGAAGTAGTGGAGATGGCATGTTGATAAGTTGGAGGATATCCTTCAGAAATGGAGCAGGGACTGGGGTGTTCTTCCTGAATGACTGTTTTTGGCCATGTTTCGGTGATATGTAAGAAGACAATTGTAGATTGTGTTACTTGCCTGGGTCCCAGGTGGCGGTGACACCTTGGGGAGAAGAAAAGACACGGAAATTTGACGGTTGCGGTAGAGATTGGGCCAAACTTGAATCGCTCTGAGCAGAAGCCTTGATTGGAGTCTTGCCAAGGTTGAAATCTTGAACTAAAGTCTTGGAGAAGGCGCTAGCAATTTGAAACTCCAAAGGCATTCGGGTGCAAGCCGTCAGTACCTGCTCAGGTTAATGAAATGAGAACGAGAGATTGTGCTTGGCTACAAAGGGCAGTAAAGACAAACCTGTAGGGCAGCTGCTGGGTTGGCAGTCCTAATATGAGAAAGAAATAAAGGTTGAGCAACTAGTTGTCATAAATGTATGATCTGTAGATAAGAAATACTCACATAGTTATCTGCAAGTTGCACTAAATGAATGGGGGATTGTTTAGGAGACCACTTGGATATATAATCAGGAAGTAACTTGTTGTATATCTCTGTGTTCTTGACGAGGTCATCCCGGCCCCCAATGAAACTCCGCTGGGGTACATCAGCCATGGCAATCTTGACGTTGGGGTTTGCCGCTCGGGCATTGGTGACAAAGGTGCTGACACTATCCAGGGTGCCAGCAGCATCGCTGTAGAACCAGCCCATGTCGTTAAAGCCAAGCATGAAGAGGATGAGGTCTGCGGGCGTGGACTGGAGGACACCCTGAATCAAGCCTTTGTCAACCGCCACAGGTCTGCCTAGATGTCATGTCAGTACCATGGAAGACTTATAAAGACGTTTTGCATGTCCGAATATCACATCACGTACCCCTAAATTAAATACGTTAGCAAGACTGTTCCCTCAGCTTACGTGAAAGGAAACCTGTATTGAGGGATGGGATTGCCCGGAGAAGATAAAAATGACATCATTGATATATCTTACCATACTGAAAAGTGGTTGCAATTCGACAAGAATTCTTTGTCCACGTCTGTAGCATAGCCACCAGAAGTCTTAGGGGCGCTGGTGGGAACTGGCTTTCCATAAAGAACTGGCGGAGACGGTGCTGAAGGTGGATCTGGAGGTAGCTAAATAAAGTTTATACTTGGATCTTGCCTGGGACAATGTCAAAAGAGTGGATGACGGATACATACCGTGCCTTTGTACGGTCCGACCATTTCAACGTCGATGTCGTTCTGCTTGAAGAATTGCCAAATTCGATAGCGCCAAGTGAAGTCACCCTCTCGGCCTAGAACGATAAATAGTTATTAGGAGAGGCATGTTGGAGGGTTATAGCTGAGAATCTGTATAACTGTGCATCGGTTGTGATTATCAAGATGACTTACCTTCAGACATGGAGTCACCAACAACCATGACTTTGAGAGTTGACTGACGCCCAACAACTAACAAGCCAGGGCTAGATATATTTATTAAGGCAATTATATCGGCAATCATGCCATTAACAGGACCAAAGCTAACACCAGCTTGAATAGGCAGGAAGGCCGGTATAAGTCTACTAACGATCTCATACTTAGGGATAGTATTAATATTAGTTAGTAAAGGGAGTATAGGGGTAGTTAAAAGTTAATATAAGCTCTATAAAATAGAAGATATTATATATACCGCTAAGGAAAACTTAATAGTACTAGTAGTATTTCCTGTACTTATTGCTGCTATATTAGAAGTAGTATTAGTTATCTGGCTCGAAACGAGACTAGATAAGAGAAAGGCTATAACTTAGAGCAGCGGATACAATAGGGCGTTGCCGCATTGCTAAAAGAGTTTTAAATATTGTAAATTCAAGTAAATTATTTTTATTCTCATATTAAACTCTCTATTTCTATGGCATTTTAGATCTTTTATATCCCAATTTTTACCCTTATCTAAGCACGGAGAGACTTATAGAAGCAGTATGGCATGAGAGAATTTCACCTTGTGTCGACCAACATGCATATTATCTTACGCTTGGAACCAACAACACAATACTGAAATTAAGGCCTCTCCACAGCACATATCTTTCAATAGCTAGAGGCGTGACCGGTTAGAGCCTAGGACGCGCATCTGGACCAACACCGCAATATCGAACCCTATCGCTTGTCTGCCCCTCACTATCACAATTAATGTTGGTTCATAGTGTCGCGGTTAAACGGTTACATCGGCATCTCGTCGTCGGGCTCTTCTCCATGCGGACTAGTCATTTCTAAATCGCAAAAGTACCATCTAACCGCTCTACGAATCAGGTAGGCAATCAACATCAGAACACCAGACACTTTCACATAGCAACACGGCAGCCTCATCACCTTATCTCCCCTCTCTTCTCGATCCGGGGTATGAAACAAGTCAGGGGCATTACCACCTACACAACCAGACCCAGACACTCAACATGGATGAAGAGAGACGCCAGAGGATCGCAGCAGCTCTTCGCCAGTATCGTGAAACGGTATTGCAGCACAATTTGTTCTTGCTGCGTCTCCTGGTAGAGGGCATCGAAGCCCAGCCTGCTCCACCAGACTATCCAGAATCAGCCGCACAACGTCTACGGATGAAAGGAATCCGGAGACGCATAGAAATTCCCGAGTCTATAAAGTCGCCACGATATATCCTTGATGAGAATGTCATTTCTTCACTAATCTTGTCAGCCTCGCTCGAAGGAGTCGACAACGATCCAGTAGACCTTGAACAAAGAAGGGAACATTTTGCCGGTATTCAGGAAAGCATTACTGAGAAAGGTGTTGAGGTTTCTGAATTCCCTCCCTCAGACTTGGAGTACCTCTGCACGCTTGTTAGTGGCATCACAGGTCCTGGACTTCCTTTCCATCGACAAGTGAATCAATTCGACTTCGTGACCCCTCTTGCATTCCAAGATGTGGAGGAAATGGCGGAGGCTGTCTGTATACCTATTCGAAAGGTCAATGGGGAAAGTGAATATAATGAACTTACCTATATCTGGGAAGAATGGCAGATTGCCATCGCATTCAAGATTGGTGGCGGGCCTCATTCGTGGGGTGGCTAATATGCTATATATTGCCGAAAAGAGGACAACGAGCAGTGGAAATGGAGATACGGCCTTCATGACGAGGATTGGTATAGCGATGTCTACGAGAATGTTGAGGAATTTCTCGGCTTTTATGCTCACTTCAATGAGCAAACTGAGGAAGAGCTCAAGGGGAGCATCCTGAGCTTGACAGCACTACGACAGATGTGAGAAGATGTGTTCTTATCAATGTTTAGGGCTGAAAGTTTCTTTTGCCTACAAAGATCAGACCATATATATATAATCAGCACTATGCTACTAGTTAACGTTCCCTTGTGAATTAAATGCCTTGCTGCACCTAAAATAAGGTTTCCGCTAAACAATATAAGCCTATCAGTCCAGCCATGCGAGAGGAGTGCAGCATCTTAATGCCAATCATATAGTACCCACAGAAGTGACACAACACAAATGCCCCCCCCGACTGAAAACTTTTCCATAAACCACTCTGTAGCGATCGGTTGGCTTTGTTAAGTAGCTGCCGTTTGGCGAGTCTGGCAAGTATACCCACAGACAGATACAGGCTACACATAAACATGTCTGGCTTGGAAAGATCCAATGTCCGTGCCGTCCCCTCAATCTCATGTATTTCCGTACCAACCACCCCCTCTAAAGGTAGCCATGAAACTTTCGGAAGTAAGCCAGTCCTCATCGTGCCACAGAGTACTCTATAGCTCTTTGTAAAAAACCCGACTCTATCGATAGTAGGCTTCCTCTTCTTTAGAGTCTTAGGCAACCCATGACCAGTTGTGCTCTCGATCACATACAATCGTGAACTCAATCCACTGGCATTAGTTGTGCAGCTAGCCTCAATTTTGAGATTAAGAACACGGAGCACAGTGTCATTGCTTTGAGTAAGCTCTGGGCTAGGTATGGAGCGAAACGTCGAGGCTAGATTGCATTCTTGCTGAGTGTTATAGCTGAGTGTTATACAAGCTTATGCCGTCTTGGGATATTTCATTATAAATCCTCCAGTTGCAGTTCAGAGATGCAGGACTGGAGCTAGTTCTTCGATAAAATGTCAGTATTAATCGCGGCGAAGCTGTTGCGTCGACTACCCTACTCGAATCCTGTGAAAAGCATGTTCAGTGCTACTATTCATGCTGAAATAGCCTGCTTCGCTCACGACTCGCTCCCCAGGTATAACACAAAGATATCTAGCAGTTACGGAATCATATAGGCGGACAGTATCGCTCGAAAGAACTCGCCGGGACCATTGCGCATCGTGACTAGGGCGTGGATATTTTTGAACTTTCCACGGGTAACGTGTGATAAACTTATCCTGGAAGAAGACACGTTGCGAATCTTTAATGGACCAATGTTTCCCATCTTCATCATCTTGGATCTTGGTAATCCATGAAGGTTGTATGATATGGTGGTTCGCAATAATTTGATCGCCAACATCATTTTTGAAGCGCCATTTATCCCAATCAAATTTACCTGGGAGCCACGAGCCTAGCCCATAGTCCCTTGAAGATTTGTACAAGCCTAGACCTTGTAGCTCTACTTTGTCATCCTGCTGCTGATTGTTTTGTGGTGTAGTACTGCGGCCCTGTCTCCATCGACAAGTGTCTGGGTTTTCAGTTTTATCTTATCGTTATCGATATGATATGCGTCACGAAGCAACAACTGATTGACGCAAATAGGTGACAAAAACATTCGCGTGAATGGCGACCAGTATTTTTGACACCCCAGGGCGACCCACTCTCGAGGCCATACCCGGTATACGGACAAACAATTCTTCCTTCGAAATTGCATCTCTCGGCACCAGCCATCTTAATTCCCTTCCCTTCCATCTCCGCACCCAACACGACGCTAGTCCTTCAACTCTTCACGATGTCTTCCTCCATCCTCACAACATCCTCCTTCCCTCTTTGATCCTCCCTTATTCCTCCTCCCATCAACTCATTCTTCAAAAAAGCACCCGCGTCCAAAAAGAGGCAGTAACTCGCGCTACAGACCGTTATAAAATTCCGACTTGCACCCATCAAACGAGCGCGTCAAGCCTCCTTTGCTGGAACAACCGGGGACTGTAGAAGGGATCTGCCTGGTTCTCGCAGTTCGCTGGAGGCTTTGCGGATCGCCTGTCGTCGAAGCTGTTCCTCCTTTTGGACACGGGCTTGGTCCGGTAAGTTCCCTCTGGTGGACGTACTAATCGTAGAAATGTCGTCTTCAACATGCCTGAAAGATCTGTCGCTCGATTTACATCATACTACGAAAGCTGTCGTGAGGTGGCGGGAGGATGGTGCGATGCAGTTTTTGACGAAGCCGGATCCGAGATCGAGTGCTATTACATTTAAAACGAGGTTTAATGGGGAGGCTGCTTATTTTGAGCTGGGCGTACCTGTCAAGCTCAAGGGGTTGGATATCGTCACGAATGCCATGGTTCGAGTTTGTGCTTCGTCCATCGTTTCTCTTGAGGTTGTTAAGAACCCGATTGTTCCCACAGCAATAGGGGAGGCGTTCAAGTCTACCGCTCTTAGTCTTGACTTTACCTTGAAGTGTTCTCCTACAATTATTGTCCACACCGGTGCTGTCGAGCCGTTATCTCCATCTAAAAAATCCTCCGGAGTAGTCCTCGACGCTATCCGTCATCTATCCAAGGCCACCGCCCTCTCCATTTACATCGAAGCTCGCGACGCGCCCCCCAAGCTACAAGACATCAGCGATGCGGCCAGTCAAGGTCTCTTCAAATCCTGCAGCACCCGATACCACATCGCCAGTTTGTACGGCGGCATTGGAGGCAAACTCATCGAGCCCTCAGGCGACACAGCCGCACCACCATCATACGATGAAACCACATCCCTTCCACCGCCTCCGCCTCCCCCGATCGAATTTCCCAGCAAAAAACGTCCTCGCCAAGACACCGAAACCGAACACGACGACATCACCCTTCTCTGGGCCGAACTCCGCGCTATCAAGGAAGTGCAAAGCCGAGTCGACATTAAAAACGTACAAAGCCGAGTCGAAGCCTTGGAGACCGAGAACGAGAAGCTGAAACAGCAAAACAAGGAACTGGTCCAAGGCATGGATAAGCTCCAAGAGCGATACGACGCGTTGGAACATCGTTTTGCGGCGCTTGATTCGAAGAATGAGGAGTTTGCTGATACGTATGACTGCTCGTTCTCAGAATTGCGTGAAGACATGGACAGGCTTGAGGGGGTCGTTGATTTTGTCCAGGAGGGGCAAGTTCGTGAAGAGTCGCTTGAGGTGATTAAGAATGTTGTTGTCAATGAGATTATGACGCGGCTGGCGAACGGGTGAGCCCCCGTTGCCGTCGTTTCTGAACTCATCATTCACCTCAGGCTGTAGGAACAGTTTGTCGAGGCTCTTGATCCCCAAGACAGCTGTGCCTGTCTTTGGACCGCCAATTGAGGGACACCATCGACCGTGTCAAACACATAACAGCCCTTGCACACGCGTCGCTTCAGCCGTCGCTGACGTACCCCAAGATGAGCGGCTCATCGCTTCGCCCCCAGCACCCGTCACTTCAATCAGTCTCATCGCCCTGATGGCCATCGGCATTGTCTCCCAACCCGTCGTCGTCTTGCCCAAGTCGACCGTCCGATCAATCAGCGCTTTCGGCGTCAATCAACAGTCAGCGCTCATCATCGCTTCGACTGACGCCGAACTTTGACTTCAGGAAGGGACTCACTCTTGGTGATGACGTGAAGCTTGGAGACTGAATGAAGCCAAGTTACACTGGCTGGCTGGCTGGGTATAATGCCTTGCTATATTATCCGTCATTTAGTGACTGCATTCTTAACAATGCCATTGTCAGCAGCACAAGCACAAGGGCTCAACGTACCTCCCCTAGTCCTATAGTCCAAAATCAATTGTTGTACAATTAATTTAAACTTCACTACCTGTAAGGATAGGCACCCCAGCGGACAATCATGTATGGACTAAAGCTTCCAGTCCAACGTCTGGTGTTTCAGAAGTTATTATTAGCCTGATGGGTCTTACAGCGTTAAAAAGAAGTTCTGAGCCTGTTGCTTCATCCATCATTTGAAAGTATACTGAAGATAGACAAGATTCTTCTCTTGTAGATGTTCAATTTGATGAATATACTTATACACATCTCGACCTTATCCCTACCTCTATGCTCAATAGCTCGAGCGACTAGTTATCAGCTCCTAAATATTCATACCTCGCTGTCTAGATGCAGTTAACTGAAGCTGTTCTACTGTTAAAGGAAACGCAAACCTCTTTTCGTCAAGTTGAAGATCCTGGGCAGTTGGCATAACATCAGCCTCCCCAAAAGTACAGAAGCCCAATCCTTCATTAGCTAAAGCAAGGATTGCAGCCTCAAAGCCAACCTCTTCCGTATTACCATCTTCGACAGCTTTAGTGACTATGTCGAGGTCGGTTTCACTTTCGTCAGTTACCTGTCGACTCTCAGAATCATCCGCTAAGACTACTTCCAGGAGGCTTTCAGTATAGGCTGGTGAAACAATGGAGGACCGTAATGGAATCCGATAGCATTTCATGTCATTAGATAATTCAGAACTCGAAGGAATCTCTGGATTGACATCGAGAACTAATCGTAGTTTCATCGATGGGCTGCCGAGTCGTAGCAGAAGTTCCTGAGCCTGGTATCCCCTCAAGATAGTCTTGGCAAGATCTCCGCGGTGTTTGGATAACAGATGTAATAGTAAAAACTGCAAGTTTGGCTCGAGAATGACATAGCGAGCACCGCTTGTTGGTAAGTAGTTCAATGTCCACATAGATAATCCTATCAAGTCGCCACCTTTGGAGAATCTTCCAAAGAGTAGGACGGTTGAATCCAGATTTGAACAAGTTCGTGCCATATTGATTGCCGTAATCAAAGCCTCGCAGGAGGGATCATCCGCCAAATGCCAACCATCGACTGAGTTCAAGCTTTGCATCAATCGCTCAGTAGATATTATGAAACGTATGAGGAGGTTGGTAAAGGCCGTTCCCTTACTGACGAAAGGTATTGTCCTCTGTAATAGTCTTTGGTTGGGACCGTAGCTGTGTGGACCAGCACCCAGCGATATCAGTGCCTCAACAATTCGAGACGATGGAACTCTATAGTTCGTGTCGCGAGTATCAATCTCCTGGATCCAATTCTCGCGTAAGACGTGGTAGCCAAGTTCATTGACTTTTCTTTGGCAAGACTCGATATGATAAAATTATGAAAGTGGGAGGAGCCCATTAGATGACATAAAAAGGGGACTTTGGAAATACGTGCAGCAAAGAGGGATCTTATACGCTGCTCATCGTAAAAGGGTTGTATAATGCGGATCAAGGTGATAGCAGCTTGTAGTCCCTCATTTCCCCAAACCTCAGGCAATCTAATAATCTCATCAAAGATGATGCCCATATCCACTCTAAGTCCCCACTCGCGGGTATGAGCGACAGCATGACAAATCAAGCCTTTGAGGAGTCGAATATGTGCAGCCGGTGTAGATGACAAATTGCGTCCTAGAATAGTTTGGCCAGTTTCTGTATCCACTAGGAAATCATGAGCTGTGCGGTGAATGAAGACCACCTGGCTAAAGACTGCGTTGGCAGTGTGGGACTTGTCCATGGTAGCCTCTCGAGTTTTAACTTGTAGCAATCCCGCACAGCGGGTGTGAATGGAAGCTTTTGCCCTATCACACAAACGTTGTGTTTCTTCTGAATTCATCGTGCCTGAGCCTACGAGAACAGTTTCTTGAGTTTCCAGATCCTCTACACAGGCGATTTGAAACAGTGTCGGTCCATCAATGGCGGCATTGTACCGATAGATGTTATCTTGAGTCGCCTTGTATAAGATCCTCCATTGCTGAAGAGCGTAGTAAAAGTATCTTGCCGCTATTTCTCGGTATACAGAGTTATTCTCGTTGAATCTTTGCCACATGTCGGTATACAGATCTTCCAGCTCTCCAGGGAGCTCGTGCACCCGAGCAACAAGTAAATCATCAGCATCCTTGTTTTCTATTCCGGTGATAAGACTTCGAGTCGCGAGGTAAAGCCACAATACCCCTTGCGCCTTATTGACAAGCATCATGCTCAATTTCCCATATGCCTCCGTTAAGATATTCTCAATTTGCAAGCAGAAAAACATAAGGCCTGTTACTTTTTAGCCCGGGAATAAAGAGTCTTTAACTTCTGCTGACGCAATCAGCGCCGCCGGATAAGTTATTCCTTCTTTCCTAATATTTATAATAAAATCTCTACTTAAAGAATACGCTTTTGCAGATATTAATCTAGATACTATCCTTATATATATAGAAACTGGCTTTAATAATAGTTAATAAGC
>PVQA01000532.1:0-10142 GCA_002980515.1 Fusarium burgessii | reverse complement strand
TGCTTCCAGACTACGGCGGGCAATCCGTCCTCACCAGGTGCTTTCCAAGACTTGGCCATGGAGAGCTGTCTCTCTACCTCCTCCATAGTGATATCTGGCATGCTAATGGCAGCTCCACGCTGAGATCGTTCGCCTTCCTCTTCGATTTGCTCTGGTAACGGGGGGAAGAAGGTGGTCAACATCTCCTCGGCTTGTTCCCTGTTGTTGGTCGTGCGGGTGCCGTCAGCCCTTGTAAGCTGGGGTACCTTGCCAAATGCTGTATCTTCTCCAGACTTGAGGTACTTTGCTGCCTTCCAGATGTTGTCGTTGTCAGCTAGGAATTCGTTCCAGTGTGTCTTTTTCTGCTGTCTGATCGCATCGTGATACTGCTTTGCTGCTCCTCGGGCTGTCTCTTCCAGCTCTTCACATATTCGCCCCGCTCGTCTTGATGCTCTAGCGCGATTCCTCCAATGCGTATGTATCTGGCGGAGCTGTGTGAGGTCTGAAGTCCACCATCGTTTTGCGTAGGGCGACGGCTTAACTCTGGGTGTCAGCGCACGGATCGCCTCCAACACCACGGTCATAAGCCTGTCGGTCTTCTGCTGTACGGTACATTCCTTTGGACTAGACTTCAGTGCCGTGGCGATCTGAATGTTGATTTCTTTCCATGGTGCATTCTTGAGTAAAAGCCGTTCTCGAACTTGTGGTACTGGGACAGAGATATCAAACTCCGTCTCAATAGCGCGATGGTCAGATCCGTGCTCTGTGTTGTTTACCATACACTTGACCGTTGAAGACGCTATATCTGCGGAAGCGAGGACCAGGTCGACTGTTGTCTCAAAGTCTCCGCCATTCCACGTCTTCGTTCCTCTGGGAAGCAGGCTCGTGAGATCAAGCTCACTCATAAGATGAATGATCTGATCAGCTTCGCCTTGCCTAGTAAGGGAAATATCGTCTCCTCCCCACAATTGATCGTGCCGATTGAAGTCACCGACAACCACCACATCCACCAGTCTATCGGCCTGTCTTCTTGTGCCTGAGATGACCTGACGCAGAAGGTTACAGGTGTCTTGCAACGCTTGATCGTCTCGTCCTGGTACATAGACGGACACAACCAGGACCAGTCGCTCAGGGAGTCGTAGTATAGCTGCCGTCATGTCCGCTGTCTTTATTGGTATCTGCTCCGCCTCTATATCCTTGTTCACCCATAACATGCTTCGGATCGGCCATCTGCCCTTCTCCCAAACTGTAGGGACCATCTTAACCCATCTGGGGTGACCCATAGGAACCGTTAGTAGCTTGCCGTCCTTTTGGTGTGCCTGGGGCTCTTGGATCGCTATTGCTGCGTAATCTTGAAGTTGCTTATCGTTCATGAGGCTCTCGTGTACCGTATCCTGCTTTCTTACATTCAGTTGAATCACCCGCAACGACTTACTCATGCCGCCTGGGGTGAAGTTTCAGGCAATTTCTGCTGAATGACTCATGCGGACCGCTGCAGAGGGCGCACTTGGGTATCTGTGCCTGGCACTCACTGTGATGGTGGCCCTCGGCGGCGCACCTTGCACACACTCGATTCTTACTGCACGAGAATGCCTTGTGACCGAGCTCTTGGCAGTTATAGCATTGTTCCGGTCCAGTGGTCTGCTCAAATACACTCGTATATGCCGATTCACCTGCGACGAGAAAGTAGTGTTCCTGCAGTAGCCTCTTGGCATCGGTACTCTTAGTTAAGTAGACTACCATGGATCCATATGACTTGGGGTTGGCTTTCCGGCTCAGCCAGGCTACCTTGGCAATCTGGACTTCATTTTCCTGGTTTAAGGCTTCTATTGCTCCAGGGAGGATTTTAAACTCCCGGTCAAAGACGGCCATACGATTCATGCTATCAACTTTGATAGGATATAGTTGGTCCCGAAGGACTCTTGCACCTGGAGCTTTCCTGGTTTCGAGGATGGTCTTGATCTTTTGTATTTCTTCTTCGTTCCTGCCTATAATTCTGAGGCGGTTGGCATTCCGTCCATCTCTGGTCACTGCGACGCATCGCCAGTGAGGTTGGTCACTCGACTGTCGCATCTCCTGCTCCACGGTCTTACGAATCATTGTTGGTGTAACGTCTCTAAGGTGGTCTTCGGGAACTCTGGATGTGTCGACTGTGCAGAACACCGGTTCTGGAGTTGCCGAACGGGCTGCAGACGAAGGTTGACTGGATATGCTGGTGGATGTCATCCTGGCTGCGTCTGCATACGATTGAACCGACGACCGTGGTGTTTCAGTCTTGTTCAGCATGTCTAGCTGTAGTCGAGTCTGCTCCAGCTCGCCGCAAACCTGGGTGAGCTGGTCTCGGACTTGCGATAATTCTTGTGCCATCTGGGCCGTGGCCCTGGCGACTTCCTCGGCCATGCGGTCACTGAGCTTGGTGAACTCGAGCTGAAATTCGGCCTTCATCGCTTCGATTTTCTTGTTCAAGCCCTGCTCTAGTAGTTGCTTCAAGCTCTGGACTGCCTCGACCATACCACCAGCTGACTTGGGGGCAGCCTGCTTCCGAGCCCGGTTCTGTCCCGGAGCTCCCTCACTGGTCTCACCATCATCCTGCCATTCCATATCGCCATTCTGCTGCTCCATCTCCAATACCTTCATCGTCCTGACCCTCTTCCGCTGAGGGCGATGATATCCCCCGCCCGAACCATCCGGATCGTCTCCCATGACGATGATGACGTCTGATGCGGGGTTCGCAGCACCAGACATCCACCAAGGGCCTGAATCTCCGCCAGGCGGTCCTCAGGATTTTTGAAAGTGACAAATAGGATAAACAAAAGTTATTTTAAAAAGAAGATTGTTTTTGCTTCCTGATACAGTGCTTTTCGGATCTCCCAAATAGCACACACACACACACACACACACACACACAAGTCTATTACGCCCGGTAGGCCAATGCCCAAAGGGCTCTGAAGCTAAGATTACATACATCTCTCTCTCATTAATGCCTTGTTCTCGCCAAGCCCATGAGAATCTCGCCTTATTCTTTCCAGTCTAGTCATCGCTCTTCTCCTTGGCCCTCCTAGATGTTAGTAGTAGCAAGTCAACTTGAAGCCCATTTCCTCCAAGTGTTCAGTTTCCTATCGTCGGCGGCTGAAGCGATGCCTGCTGATGACTATTTGAGGGTGTCGGGGGGTTATCGGTTAGTGTTGATAAAGTGTTGCGGGGTTACTGGTGTTCCTGTCATCTCTGTTCTAGGCGACCTGTAGCGATCGCAAACCTGATTGTGGCTCGTACTGCGTCCATGTTTGGCGTCCATTCCTGACCGTCTGATGCTGCCTTACCTCCCAGATGAAAGGAGAGGTTGCCGCATTTCTCATTTGTACACTGAAACATCTCTTTGCGTTGTGTCGTCCATTTCACGCATCGGAAGAGAAAATGCTCTACCGTTTCTTTTGCCCGCCCGCACGGACATTCGTCCGTCGGTGCTGCCCTGATCTGATATAGATATCCGTTTAGTCGCGCCATTCCGGTTCTAAGCTGCGCCAGTACACTGGCTTCCTTCCACGACAACTTGTCGTAGAGCATACGTGTATGTTTACCAGGCAGAGCTGAGTCGACCTTCCTAGAATGCTTGCCAACTCCCTCCGGTAACTTCCTCTCGCTTTGCAGATATGCTCTCATTCGATTGAGAATTGTGGTCTTCGCTTTGACCGCTCCCCCTCGCGGCGTGACGTACGGCTTTGTTGCCTGGCGGGCTGACATCTTGGCTATCTTCTGGATTTTGAGCTCACCGTTGGCGGGCAGCCAGATGAGGTTGACTCGATTTCCGTCTCTTCTAAGCTTCTCTATGGCATCATATATCTCTCGGATGTGCCCTTGGCCTGATTGCTGGCGCGGGTTACCCATAGCCTGGGCTGCAGATCTGTTGCTCGTCAAGATCACAATAACTCGATGCTTTATCTCTGGCAGACAACCGAGGCCATGAGCAATCGCTGCTAGTTCGGCTGTGTAGGGATTGTGTTCTTCTCTCGTACCCAGGGTGACTGAAAAGGTTTCGCTGATCTTGTCGGCTCTTGCTACGGATATAGGGATTCTGATAGCTCCTCCCATGCCGACCAGATCGTTCTTCGCGGAACTGCTGGTTGCTATCCTGACCGCCCATCCTGCTTTGGCCAGCTCTTTGATCTTGTCCTCTTCTTCCTCTCCTTGACTGTTTAGTATGACTTGTAGGCGTGCCTCCCATGGCGCGAGGGCGAATGGCTGGATGACTTCCATGGTATCCTTTGGTAACTCTCTGCATACGTCCGCAATACGCCTGAGTGGAGATATGAAGCGTCTGAAGGCTTTGATTCCTCGTAGGAGATTCCGGACTGGGTTGGTTCGCCGTAGCGTATGTATGTCTACCCACAGCTTGCTTGCTCGTCTCCAGAATCGTTCGTGGATGGTCGCTATGTGGGCTTCAGCCTCAGCTACTCCTGTCGCCACGCTTGTGAAGGACCCTATAATCGCCTGTGCTCCTATTCTTTGTACTCGATGGATCGCATACGCCGATACTGTTTTGCACGCATGCATCCAGACGTTGGAGGCGTAGTCTACCACAGGGGCTACCATGGCCGTAAACAGCTGCCTCGTTGTCGAGGGAGCCATTCCCTTCAATCGTTTCAGTTCCATCGCAGCTTCTAGACCCTTTGTCGCTGCCCTTGCGATATGTTGCTTGTAGTGTAGTCGCGAGTCCATGATGACACCCAGGATTTTGACTTGATCTTTCGGAATGACTCTCTCCCCCTTGATGGTGAATGGTTCCGAGTCTACTCTGCCTGTGTACCTGGTGAAATGTATAATCGCCGTCTTTTCCGCCTCAAAAGTCGCACCGCTGCGTCTCTCCCAGTCGAGAGCTTTGTCAATTATTGCTTGTATTCCTCTCCGGTTGCTCTGGGCTGTAGGCCCAGACACCCACGCAGTGTAGTCATCGACAAACGCGATAGCCCCACCATTCTTATCGATCTGAGTTTGCACTAGATCTGCATTGAAGAATAGAAACAGTATCGGCGATAAGGGCGATCCTTGTGGAAGTCCTGCTTGTGGCAGAGGTCTGCTCTCGGAGCTTTGCCCATTAATTACAATAGTTGCCGTTCGCTCGGAGCAAAAAGCATCCACCCAGCGTAAGAGACCCTCCGGGATCCCTCTCGCCCTCATCCGCTGCAACAACCTCTCTTTGCACACGCCATTATATGCCCCTTTAACGTCGAAACTGATGAGGCTCACCACATGGCGTGAGCGCCATGCTGAGAAGATATGTTCTTGCAGGAGTATGAGGGCTTGCTCTGCTGATCGCTGCTTGCGCGCACCGAAATGGTTGGTCGGAAGAAGTCCGTAAGTCTCTACCGCGTGGGAGATTCTCTCGGCGACGACCGACTCTAACACTTTACCCAGCGTGGCGAGGAGCGAGATCGGTCTCCACGCTTTCGCGATCGTATAGTCATCTTTACCTGGCTTCTTGAGTGGGATAATTCGTGCATGTCTCCACTGGTCTGGTATAACGCCTTCATCCAGTGATGCTTGGAAGATGGCGAGGACTTCGTGTTTCACTGACGGCCAAACTTGCTTCCAGACGATCGCTGGCAGTCCATCTTCTCCTGGTGCCTTCCATGACTTTGTCGCCCACAGTTGACGTTCCACCTCCTCTAGAGTCAGATTTGGCATCGTTACTGGGGCTCTTTGTTGCCGTGGTCCTTCATCTTCGATGTTGTCTGGCAGTGGCGGAAAGAACTTGGATAATAGTTCTTCGGCTTGCTCTTTATGGCTAGTTGTTGCTGTTCCATCTGCCTTAACGAGCTGGGGTACCTTCCCAAAAGCTGCATCGTCCCCAGACTTCATGTATTTGGCTGCTTTCCAGATGTTGTCGTTATCCGCCAGAAACTCCTTCCAGTGATTATTCTTTCGCTGCCGTATGGCATCGTGGTATTGCTTCGCCGCAGCTTTTGCCGTATTCTCCAGATCTTTAACATTCTGTCCCACACGCCTTACGGCACGGGTTCGATTCCTCCAGTATGTGTATACATGCCGCAGCTGTGTGAGGTCATGAGTCCACCACCGCTTTGCATACGGTGATGCTTTAGCCTTAGGTGTCAGTGCTTGGACTGCTTCCAGCACGGCCGACATCAACCTGTCCGTTTTCTGCTGCACCGTGTTTCCCACTGGCCTAACTCTCAGCGTCTCCACAATCCTACTATTGATCTCCTTCCAGGGTGCATTCTTGAACAGAAGTCTTTCTTCCTGTTTCGGCGCCGGGACTGAAATGTCGAATGCCGTCTCTATTGTGCGATGATCTGATCCGTGCTCCGTACCATGTATCGCGCATTTGATGTTTGCGTCCGCAAGCTCCTCGGACGCCAGCACCAAGTCAATGGTTGTCTCATAGTCTCCACTTTGCCATGTCTTTGTGCCCCGGAGAAGCAGACTTCTGAGCATGAAGTCGTTCATCAAGTCAATGATAGGATCCGCCTCGCCCTGTCTCTCCACTGATACATCGTCCCCGCCCCACATCTGGTCATGGCGGTTAAAGTCACCAGCAATTACCAGATCTACCGCTCTCCCCGATCTCCGTCTCACCTCTCTAATAGCTTTACGAAGCTTAGTGCATATGTCCTGTAGAGCTTGGGCATCTCCCCCGGGTACGTAGACAGACGCCGTGAAGACCAGACGATCTGGCAGCCGAACAACCGCTGCCGTCACGTCTGGGGACTCTACTGCCATCTGCTCGGCTTCCACCTCCTTGTTCACCCAAAGCATGCTCCGAATTACCCATCTACCTTCCCTCTCTGTCGTAGGTACCATCTTGATCCATTTTTGGTGACCCATCGGTGTCGTCAATAGCCTGCCCTGGATCCTCCGTGCTTGGGGTTCTTGGATGGCTAATACGGTTGCATCCTGAATGTCCTTGTCGTTCATTAGACTATCATGTACCGGTCCTTGCTTTCTGACATTCAGCTGAAACAGTCGGAATATGTTATTCATTCTGTGATGGATACAGCTTCCGGCAGTTTCTGCTGTATGACTCGTGGGGGCCGCCGCATGGGATACATTTCGGAATCGTTCCTGTGCATGCACTATGGTGATGGCCTTCTTGCGCGCATCTGCCACAGACTTGTGGTCTGTCGCATTGGTAGGCTTTGTGGTTCGTGATCTGTTGGCAGTTGTAACATTGCTTGGGGCGGTCAAGACGTTCAAACGCCTTTGTCGTACCGGATTCTCCTCCAGCCACAAAGAATCCTTCGTTGATGAACCGCCTAGCTTCTGACCGTTTTTTGAGATATACGACCATCGAGCCATACGCCTTGGGGATGTCTCTCTTGCTGAGCCATGCTATCTTTGCAACCTCGGTGTCATTTTCTCGGCCGAGCACCTCGGTGATCTCGGCTCGAACTTCGTTCCTCTCGTCTAGCACCGCAATACGGCTGACATTATCCACTCTGATAGGGTACAGGTCGTCTCGTAAGACACGGGCTCCTGGAGCCAGTTTTGTTTCCGCTACGCGTTTCACAATCTCATGCTCGCTCTCGTCCCTGCAGGTGATCCTGACGCGGTGGGGGTTCTTTGGGTCCTTAGTCACCGCTCGGCATCGCCACGTGGGATCATCCAGTTCGATGCGGACTTCCTTCTCCACTATCGCTCGGATCGTCCCGGCTGAGAGCCTAGCCTCATCTTCTCCTAGTCTTGAAACGTCAATCGTGCAGTAGGGTACGTCCATGGGGTTCGGAGGAGCGGCTAAGGTCCTCGACTCGTTGTGGGGTAAGAACGGTGTCAGTCGTGTGACGTCAGCATATGATCGTTGAGGTCCGTCCATTGCATTCATAGCGATAGTTTCGAGCTGCTCGCGGACTCGCTGCAGCTCCTCGGTCATCTGATCCTTGATCTCTACCATCTGCTTGCCCATCTCGTGCATTGTCTCTTCCTGCTTTGCAACGACTCCCCTGAGTTCCTTTGTCACCTCCATCTGTTCCTTCAGCGCTTCCTGCAGCCTCTTGGTCTCCCTGCACGACTCTGCCAGGAGATCCAGCGCCTTCTGCAGCATTGCCCTTCCATCGCTGCCGCTGCTGCTGCCGCTGCCGCTACTCTTTCGGGTTTCGGTCGGACGGTCGATCTGTTCTTCGGCCGGTACGTTTCGCGTCGTCTGTCGGGTGTTTCGTCGCGTTTCTATGGCCGTATCTTCCAATTGTCGCGCGGTGTCTCGGACTTTGCTCGTAGGCTTCACCACCCGACTTGGGCGCTTTGGCGTCGAAAAAGGGGCGTCCTGCTCCACCACGATCTCGGCCCCCATTGGATCCGCCATGACGACAGGCTAACCAACCTCCACACACACTTCTTGGTCGAACCAACGACAGCAGTTTTCTGATTCCCTTGGGTGCGGTTAAAAATGCAGTGAAGGTCTTCCCCAAATAGTACAGTCCCGACCGAAATCAGAGGCCGCCCAGCTTTCTACATAAAGTTTCTGAGCACGGATCATCTGTGGCTAGTGTGGCTAGTGTGGCTGGTTCCAGTGCGTCTAGGCTATGTCGATACTGTAATGGCTTGCCCCACCTCCTAGTAGTGGCTGCTATTGTCGCTTACTGTCATCAAAAATGGCCGCTTATGGCCGCAAGAAAGTCAACATATTTCGTCTTATACTCTACTGTACTGTATGCCGTGCGTCCAGAATAAGCTTATCTCTTAGTCCACCATACTCATTCATATCGCTATGCTGACAACGGAAAGTACGAATTAATCATCCTACAGCAACAGATGCCAGAGTCAATAGCTAGATGATCAATAAGCATGGTCATGTTCAATGGTCTCTGCCTTCGCGTGATAAAACGACTACCAAGGGTCTATTGTAATTCACTCCACCCTTATCTCCTTAGTGGTCATGTATCCGTCCACTGCTCTACAACCGCCATAGAAATCCCCAATAACACGACTCTTCCTGATTGGCAACCTATGACAACTGTGCTTCCCGAAACAGCTACTTCTCCATTGCGGCATTCGGGAGGCAACCAGAGCAAGTCTTTCCCTGCTGCCATGACCCAGATGCTGTCTGTATAGGCAAGTATCGGGGCTTCCGAAGATTGCCACGGCATAGCACACCCTGGGCAAGATTGTAAGCCGCCTATCAAAGGAAATAGGCCACAATCTGTGATAATGCCACGCCCATCAGGCGTAAAAGAAATAACATCTGGATAACGATCTAATGGAACGATATCTTCGCACTCGCCCGTCTCTGCGTTCCAGATCCGTATCGTCCAGTCATTAGAGGACGATGCCACCTTTTTCGAGTCGTGCGAGAACACCGCCGAGTTGACCTCGTCGCTATGGCCCTCTAGCACTCGCTCGCACTCGCCCGTCTCGGCGTTCCATATCCGTATCGTCTTGTCACGAGAGGCCGATGCCACCTTTTTCGAGTCATGCGAGAATACCACCGAGTCAACCGCTTCGCTATGGCCCTCTAGAATCAATAAGCATGCGTCCCAGTTTTCTTCAACCTTCGGCACATTGCTTATCCATCTTGGGATAGCATGTTCGAATGTCCTTCTCGCCTCCACTACTAGTAGCCTTACCCTCCAGTAAACACTCTGCCCTTTATAGCCATTACACATCCGCTACTAGGCATGCTTGGTTATCCCCATAAACTTTTATCTACTCGTAGAAGGGCCAGATTGATTATCTCCGTAGGCTTACAGGGTAATCAATACCAGGCGTGCATTTGCTACTAGTAGTTCTTGAGTCACATGCTAAAGATGACAGCTGACGGAGGTTAGCATATTGACTGGCTACTAGTAGCAGATGTGTAAGCGGGATGGGCAATGTGCGGCTACTAGTAGCAAGCGGGTAAAGATTATAAAGGCCAGAACTTTTAGTAGAGCGTGACTGCCGCTACTGTACTAGTAGCGGAGACGTAATGAGATAGAAAGGAGGAATGTTTGATTATCCTTATAAACTTCCCTCTGCTAGTAGCAGAACCAGATTACCCATTACCCTGCAACCCTTTTTAGGAACAAAGATAACGGCTTACGGAGGTCAGCACATTGGCTGGCTACTAGTAGCAGATATATAACGTAATAAAGCAGATGGCATTACTATTTGGCTACTAGTACAGTAGCAAGATAAGGAGGTAGGTTTGCTTCTATCTACTACCGTAATATCTCGCA
>PVQA01000531.1:0-28236 GCA_002980515.1 Fusarium burgessii | reverse complement strand
AGCTGCCTTAATAGTGTAATTATTACCTTAATAAAGTAGTATAAATACTAGTTACCTCTCGGTAGCTGGGCCTGCAACCGTCTTCCTTTAACCCGGAAAGCAAGCTTCTATCATCCATTACACTTCTACAGTACGTTATCCGATCTGGCTTCTGATCCTTCTTGCTAATAGCGTAACAGCTATACCGCCTCGATGCTGCGCCCCAGGAGTTACTTTTGTATGTCAGTCTTGAGCAAGGAGTCACCATCCATTCCTCTAAGCCGAAACGTCCGCCTGGATTCTAGGACAGCATACGTGGTTTAAAGCTGCCAAGTGTTAGAGAGGCCGGGAGTAAGCCAATACGCGCAAAAGCGTATCGTATACCTTCCAGTCTTTACCTGCACTAAATATTCTCAACTCATGCAGTCTCTGTGCATGTAAAGATGCCCCGCCTCTAATCACATCACTTCATAATCCGTCATACTCATAGTCAGTTGAGCGTACTGCCTCCACACACGCGCAGCAACCTTCCTCGTTAGCAATCAGCATTCTGATCTGATCTGACGTAAACAAGGTAAGGACACCATTCACCAAAATTATACTGTGGTTAGTAGGCTATTCCTATGGCACTCTGAAAGTTGCTGTGAAAATTTTAACGAGAGACACTACCTAGGCCATTTATATCTGGGATTACAGAACCTTGGAAGACGTCCAAAGTTTGAGTAATTACAGATATGTGTAACTCACTCACCTAAAGCGGCAAGAAGTTAGGCTGTCGTTGAGATGAGATATTGCGTCAACAACAGTCATCCAAGCAAGACAGTTTACAATCTTGCTATTGAGTATGACTTGAGGCCTAGATGTAATATGACCTACTTCTACTCGGGTGCACATGACCTTGCATTGGCCAGAGTCTTCTGATACAACGCTATTCCTCCCGTTGTGCGTGCTGTGGCTGAATACGAGCTTTCGAGATAACGTGGACTGATCAGCGGGCTGCCGATCCATTCCAAACAATGATTTGGGGGCTCAAAGATAACTTCCTGACTAGCAAGAGATAGAGATGCAAGAGTGGGCTGTATGATGGCGTGAGGTCGCCGATCCAGATGCAAACAAGGCTTATTTATTTCAGCTCTGGACGGTTACTCTCAACCGAGATCGTCTATTTTACACCTTGATAGGAAGTTCCTTGTTTAATTCAGCTCTTCCCGGTCAGTATCCACGTAACACGCCTCTCATGCCTGGGTGGGAACTGGTAGACTATGCACCTTTCAGTATAAGGCAAAGATACTTAGGAAAGTGCCGAAATGCACAATTAATTCCCCGACGGGCTACACTAACTTACTATATACCGCTCACTCTATTTGATGACTGATCTCCCTAACCTGAGGCATAGATCTAGTGCTAACCCCGCATTTGCTAATAATACCACAACTTGAACTTGGCCATCTCGATCTACGTTCAACAACCAACACGACAACTCAACTTCCTTAATTCAACCCACCAATTGTGTCGACATTTGGGACTTCGACTTGGACAACCAAAACAATAACCTCTTTGATCTACACTTGGCGCTGCGCTTTGACAGTCAGCTCGGAGATTCCTTGATTCAACCTGTCAGCTGCAATTTACTTTTGGTACTACGCTTCGACAACCAACATTGAACTGCGGCTTTTAAGAAAAGGGACAACAAGTAAGAGTCTAGACAAGACCGAGGAGTGAAAGGAACATAAATATCCAGCTCATCCCGCTCCTCAAGAGTCCCCTCTACTCCAGCATGACATCCAGAAACCTCAACAAGACCTGGCGCGATATCGTCTTTGAACAGTACGAAGCCGACCACGCAGCTGACGTCCCCTTTCCAATACGCTACTTAATCTACGGCGACCAGTGGAAAACAGACATCCTTATTGAGATCCCTAATAAGATTGACGTGCCCGTCTTTCGTCAAGCTCTCCTCCATGCCGCTAGTTCTAGACGCCTTGAAAAGGACCCGGCGTATAAAGATGACCTGATCAATATCCGAGCACGTATTCCGCCTTCTGCCCAAAGCAAGAATGATGCTCACTCGCAAGATGACGCTGCTGCTTCTGGCAACAGCGGCTAATGCTTGGACGTTTACTATTTATGGTGACGGCGACTGCGAGTCGACTCCGTCCGGTGACCTTCGGGGAGATGGTGATCAAGGTACTTGCTCCATTCCTAGATCCCAGCGATACTTCCAGTAGTATGATGACTAATGCCCTCTCGCCCGCCCAGGCTGTAACAGTATTCCCAACTTTCATAGAGGGTTCTGGCTTGAAGATATGGGTAACTGCCAAATTGATCTGTATGCCAACGAGGACGATTGCAACGATGGCGTACCGCAGCAGTTTTATGATGCGGGCAATCAGGACGTCTGCATTGGTCCTCAGTTCCAATAGGATTACTATACTGTAGTCGGTTGTTAGGAAGTTCCATCATACAAGCATCATGTAACTAAAGGCATAAGCTATATGCTAGGTTGTTTTAAATTGGGACTAGTTTCATCTGTAGTGCCTCTTTGGCGACGTGACTGGACCCGTGCTTAGACCGACTTGATATCATTGAGAGTGCCAGCCTGAAAAGCGTCTGCCAAGATCTCCTGTGCCATTGCTGTACCGCCAAACTCGACCAGATGACCATTGCCGAGGATAAAGTTGTTGTCGAGTCGTATGACCTGACGCAAAGCGTTGATCATCAGCGATGTTCCTACCAAGATAACTCGGACGCTCCGCTGCAGTGTTTCAAGGCCATCAATAAAACAGGGTAAGTATATCTTGACATCTTAATCGGACTTTGTTTGTTTTCTACCTGATAACTTGGCTAGATGTGCTGCATCGAAAGGCAGCGTTATTTACGGGTTGTTTCGCAGTCGCTAGACAGTGACTGATTGCGTCTGTATTAGTCCAGACTATTAATATTATGCATCAGTTCGACCATACTCGAACTCAACCAGCGAGACAATCCTCAAGGCAGATATATAGAATAGCCCACAACACTATTACATATAGCTTCATCATCAGTGCCTTCATCCTTAACGCTCTATTGACGTCTGCTTTATCGTCGTCCACAATGGATCCATCCCTTGTCGCCCAGAATAGCCGTACCCAAACTGTTATAGCTTCTTCAGTATATAAGTAGCAGCATTGCCTCTACCTTTAATGCCCTCTACTCCCCTATCTACATTTACTTGAGACAGTTTATCTCTAATTGTAGTCTATTTACCCTCTTAACTAGATATCTATTAATATAATAACTGCATTGTAATTTATAGCTATAAGTAGTTTATATAAGAATAATACTATCTTTCTTTAAAGCTTTACATATGGCTTATCAATTCAGATATGCCTCAGCTCTTCCAGCAGCGAATTGAAACCGAGGATATTGTGCCAGGATAGCTCCGGATACCAAGTGGCTCATTGTTGTGAGGTGTAGTGAACAATATACCAGCTGTAAGATATTCTACCAAACATCTAGAACTGACGCTCTTTTGCTCTTCGATATACTCCGTGAGTCACAAGATTTATCTACGATAAGTCTCATCTTCTAAAAGCATGACTTTTGAACGAGTCTCGACAAACTTAGTATAAAGAATAGTGCATCGGTATTTGTTGAGGGCTACTTGAGACTACATCACATGATTTCATTATCCTCCGCCTCTGTTCCCAACCTAGTAATCACTACATTGCGAGTCTCGTAGCTCTCTCTATACGAGTCTTGGAGGTTCGGTGGGTGTAAAGAGGTGTGCGGGCAGACTTGATATGTAAGTAAATTCTTATCATTTTCGTGTATGACTAGATATGAAGAGACTTACAGCGTGCTTGGTGACCGGCCATAGAATCGTAGCTAACAAACATCCATGGTTCGTTTGGGGTCATGGAATCAAGGTAATACCTAAATAATTTAGCTTTATAAAGGCAAAGGAATTGCAAGGCTCTTGGTATGTACCATTTATGATCTGGATTGTAGTGAAGGTGGAATATCTCACCAGTTTTATCTGGACGGGTGCGATCTAAGGCCACTACGTCTTCAACTTGGACTGAGTTGTAGCCACACACTGCCAGAGGTCTGTCTTTGATTACGGGCAGTGCACTTGGCCATGTACTATGAGCAATCGTTAGACATACTTCTAGATCTGAATATTTTTAGGTAAGGCTCAATACTTAATAATGCGAAATCGGAACCCTGGTTTCATGAATTCTTGCTGGCCCCATTCTGCGAGCACGCGCTTCGTTGTAATCGGACCACTGATAAAGGTATAATCTGCCGTGAGTTAGACAAATTATTATAGAGACGAGATATTCCCACCTGCGTGAACATCTAAAGTGCGTCAGGACAGGAACATTGGACTCAAGTGCTGATGGGTATCACTGACCTGGAGCTGGCTGGAGGAATTGCAAAGGATCTTCCAAGTCCAGCTTGTCCCCATCGAAGGGCAGAGACTTTCGGACCTACGGGATCTCAATATCATGTAAAGTGGAGTGGTACCCTTATCCATCCATACCTTGAACTCGTAGCATATTACATGCTCAGCTTTAAAGTAGGCAGTGAGCGCCTCTTGAGTCTCTTTTTGATACGCCGCCACGTCTTGTAGGGTATTGATAGGGGTAACTTGCGACTGGTGGTCCAAGATGTCAAATCCGCCATTGTGCAATGTGAAATTGCTGGAGGGTTGTCGAATATCGATGAAGTCGATGGTGTGTTCTTCAAATTGGAGGTTAGTCAAGGGAAACGCTTCTCTGTTTCTAACATCGTCTGGGGGGACGGCAGCGACATAAGGTTTCACCAGGCTGTACTCCGGTGCCCTCACGAGATACCGAATAGACCCTTTAGTATTAGGCATGGTCTTCTGAACTAGCGGCCGCTCACCAATTAGTTACCCGCCCGCCTCTGGTTGCCAACACACCCCGACGTTGGGTTGCCCACTTCTTCTTTCATCCCCCAAACCGCCCTAGACTAAGCGACTACTGCCGTACATTTACAACTCTCGCATCACACACGCACCTGCCACACACGACTCAACTACGTCACTGATCGAGATTTTTATTCCTCCCTTCACACATCCTCTCAGCTCAGGGTTTTCGGCCATCCCCTCATCAATCAGTTCCCTCCCCCTTCTGCTCCCTGCCTGACACTCTATTGCACTGCAAAGATCGACCGTAGCTACTATTGCCCCTCGGATTCATTACGGTAAGCTTGGCTTCTATCTGCACTTACTTTCACTTTCACCTTCGTCTCCCTCGACCCTCGACCCTCGATCACCTCTTCTACCCAAACCAATGTCGAGGTAGGACGCGCGATTTGCGTCAGCTTATGGCCCTGACCAACTCCAAATACATCCTCAAAGGTATAAGAAAACCAATGTCTCCACGACTGACAAGAGCGTTATTGGTACTGACTTGGACAACTGGCATGATCGCGCTTTTCTCCTCTTTCTTCAAAGACATTCTATGGAAGGGTCTGGCCGCCTACTGTAAATCTCATGTCTTCCATATACTGACGAATTTTCTTGCACAGTCAATATGTCTCGCCCACAGCATAGCCTATCCGTCGATATTCTCACCGCAACGGCTACTGAGCTTGCTGTGCTTCTCGAACAAGGAAAGACCACGAGCGTTGAGCTTACTCAAGCATATCTCCGACAAATTCATCTTCACAATGAGAAGGGTGCCAAACTGAAGAGCATAATCAGTATTGTACCTGAAGACAAGCTCTTGAAGACGGCGTCTCGCCTAGATCGCGAGAGAGCCGAGGGAAAATCTCGGAGCCTATTTCATGGGATCCCCGTTGTTGTGAAGGTCCATTCATCTCCTCTTTATCACAAATCTTCCTGGCTAACGTTATGAAGGATACGATTTGGACCGATCCTTCCTTTGGACTGCCCACGACATCTGGTACATTGGCCCTCAAGAATGCTGTTGCTAGGCAAAATGCCCATGTACTTCAAAAGGTTAACTAGATAATCCGCCCCGAGATATTTTCAGTGGTTAACAATAATGCAAGTTACTCGACGCCGGTCTTCTTTTGCTAGCCAAGTCTAACCTCTCCGTGAGCTGCCCATGTTCAGCCATTTGCACAAATCACCAAAATTAACTACCAAACAGGAGATGGCTGGAATGAGAGGTCATGGTGGATTTGCCGGCTGATCAACCATTGGAGGGCACGCAATCTCCCACCTGTTGGATGAGTTCATGCTGACCTTTTGATATGCAGGCAAACCCAAAGCCCCTACGTTATCGACGGGGTAGACCCTACCGACACTTGGCTTGGAATGAGTGTCAGTACCTGTCGAATTGCACTCGCTACGTGACTAAGATAACTAACTTGAACAGACCCCTGGAGGTTCTTCTTCGGGTTTTGCAGTCGCAGTCGCAGCTGGTATGGCTCCCATTGCGTTGGGCACCGAGACAGACGGCTCTATTTGTGTTCCCAGTGATCGAGCCGGTTTATACTCTCTCAAGTTTACTGTCGGCAAAGTATCAACAAAAGGACTCCTTCCTTATACCCATGTCACTGATAGCCTGGGCCCAATGACGAAGTCCCCTGCAGATGTGGCCACCCTTCTAGACATCCTGACACCCATACATGGAGGGACTCATCACGACGCTTTGAGGGGCTCCTTCAAGAGCTTGCGAATTGGTTTCCTTGACCCCGCGGAATGGGCTCCTGGACCAGGAGCAGTTCGACCAAACGAGGACTACAAAAAGCAGACTGTAAGCATTATGTATTGTTTCTAAAGTTCCCTTGTCTGATTCAGATTCATGCTGCAGATGGAAGAAGTCGAAGAGGCAGTAAAGGCCATCGAAAAGGCCGGCGCTGTGGTCAAGCGCAACGTGAAGCTTCGCCGCTTTAGTTCGGATGACGATAAAATGTTCAACGATTTGGGCTGTGAGTGGTTTTGTATTTATCTGACGACACCAACTAATATCAATTCGTCAGCGAGGGACTATGTCATTGAGTTTGCAGAGTACCTTCGAGGACTAGATCACACACCTGTGCATACCATGAAGGAGCCCGTCGAGTCCAATGATCAGCATATTGCCGAATGCTTCCCTCCAGGTAAGTCAATCTTTAATAGATTATCCATTCACGAGTTTTTGTTCTCAAGCTGACTCATTTGTAATAGACTCAGGGACCCCTGGTCAAGAGATCCTCTCTGATGCTGTGAAAACACATCTCTCTGACGAGAAGTACGAGGAATACAAGAAAGCTCTTCTCACCAACAACAAAGCCCATGGTATTGACAAGACTTTGAAAGACTATGATGTGGACGTCATCATTGGGACCCCGACAGGACGCATGATTACTGTTGCAGCGTTAGCAGGATATCCAATCGGAACACTTCCCCTGGGCTACGCACGGTCCAATGGCCGTCCGTTTGGTCTTGCTGTTATTGCCCCTGCTAATGCAGAGGCTCTAGTATTATCAGTCATGAGCGCTTGGGAGGCGACGTTCCCTCAGAGGAAGCCACCGCCTCAACTGTGCAATGGGGGAGAGGAACATACCAAGAAGTAGGCTATTGTCATTCATCATGTTACTCGATTGTTCACTACACCTCACAACAATGAGCTACCTGGTATCCAGAGCTATCGTGGCACAATATCCTCGGTTTCAATTCGCTTCCGGAAGTGCTGAGGCATATCTGAATTGATAAGCCACATTTAAACTGATGCTAACGCTGGAGCGCCGATCCTGAAGCTATCAACAGCAAGCCTCCTCCAACTCTGCGACACAAGTGAGAGAGCGTCAACACCACTCACAGCCCTCCTCTTCCCCCCTGCTCGGCATAGACGCAACTTCCTTTACATTTCATGTCCATGACTGTGCCGGTATTCTTGTTTGGGGCTAGGTAGGCTTTCCAAGGTTGAGCCTTCAGTCCACCGACAAGGTGGTGCTCCAGAACATTGGAACCACCCTCAGTGAATTCGAATGAAGGGAACAAGCTAAACTTGGAGATAGCATGAGGAGTGCTGACAGTGTCAAGTTGCTCCATGATAGGGATCATAAGTGCTGGGAAATGATATCAGAATTTCGCTCGATTGAATGAGGGAATAAATCACCTTGAGTTCAGATCGACGTAGTTGAGTATGGTTTCAGTATTTAACGGATGAATTTACTAGAGTAGACTTTGGGCTTTGGTCAAATCGGTCTGACTTTGCGGATACAAAGGAGGTATTTATCAAAGCCAGGCTTGGGCGGGCAACCAAGGGACAGAAGACCAAGAAGCCATCGCTCACCATGCGGAACAACACAAGAAAGATAAGCAGCCGCTGAGATTTTGAGACACTTTTGTGACTCATAACCCCGCCCAACCATGTGTCACACGTCATTGAGGCTTGCTTATTGTTGACCGTTGTGTGAGGGAGTTGTTTCACAATTCCGAGAGGCGCAAGTCATGAGGTGGCCTTCACCAGACTGCTCTTCGTATCATGCTGCCACAATTTATGCACCATAAGCACATGCTGCCTAGTACGAAGTGCTTTTTGTCTCAGTGGGCAGATAGCGAAGAAAGATTGTGAGATACTATTACTAATGGAATCTTCTTCAAGTAAAGAGAAACACATCATCAAATTAGGTGCATCCAGAACCGAAGCTTTCTCATATTCTGCCAGCCTTCATGTCAAAATAACTCACAGTTAAACAAAGTCACAGTAGCCTGTCAGTCACTATGACTACTGCAGAGTTCGAAGCCCAGTTTAATAGGATCTCACTGGATTCTTCTCAAAGAAGCAATGCGCCTTCATTGAGCGATGATATCCCAACTCCTGCCGAATCAATCAGCAGGTATGTTACTCTTGCCACTTTAAACAACCTCTCAAATAAACCAGCAAAAGTAGAAGCTGTTCGACTAACCAATCAACAACCAGCACCAGAGGCGGCTTAGAAGATGAAACTACCCCCAACCATGACATAACGTACGCCAAACGTTGGGAGGAAGCTACTAAGCGCGCACAGCATGCGCTCAACAAAAATGATGTGAAGATAGTGAGAGAATTCAATTCCCCAGAGAAGTTTCTCGAAGTCCTTGAAGTCATGAAACTTCAAGCCGTGGGAAAGCCTACGGAAGGTCATTTGAAGAATATGGAATGGTATCTGCATCAGGCACAACCTTACCGTGACGTTGTTGGCGTATTTGCCATGGTTATGCTTCCGCATTCGATTACAACAGGTCTTGTCTGGGGGCTCATATATCTAGCTATCAAGGTATGCGAGTTACACTTTGTTAGCCTATCTTTCACGGGTCACTGATCTGCAACAATAGCTTTCTGTATCCCAGGAAAAGGCGGCCGAGGGATTTTCCAAAATGCTGCAGAATTTTCGGCAGCAACTCACCATCCTCAAAAAGCGCTCGTCGGAGTTTGAAAACTCCTCGGCAAGTCCAAGCGAAAAGAGTGAGATGAGACGAAGCTGCATCGACATATTTGAAGCTCTCATATACTTCTGGAGAGATTGCATCCACTACTTTCGTCGTTACCCACCTGGTGAGTCGTCGTTCTCCAAGATGATATTCTTTACTCACCACACATGCCTGTGCTTAGTAAGGTTTGATCCCCAGAAGACAGATGAATGGAAAGAGGTTGAAGCCTCATTCAAGGACACCAGATCCAAGATTGGCGATGCCCTGGATCATCTCGAAAAGTACTTCACTAACTACTATCTCCCAGCCGGCTCCCATATCTTCTGCGGGGAACGTTCTTCCATTGGTGATTGTTCCTGAGCGCCAAGCTTCCATTTTCGTCGGCCGAGGTGATATTTTAAGACGTATGGAAACCCAATTGACGAGAGACATTACAGAGGCAAACTCCGAAGCAGCCAACCGCAGCGGTACGGTCGCTCTCATTGACAGCGGTTTGAGCGCCTGTGGCACACAAGAAGACCTTGGGCGCGCCCATTTACTGAACACGAAATCCCAGACATACTTTGCACTCAACGACCTTGCACAGTGCCGTGCGGCCCTGGCTGACAGCCGTCTCATTCGAGAAACTGCCTTGGACCCCAATGATGAGGAGCTGGCAAATACTTACCTCAATTTTGGCAACCTTGAGGCTGCTGAAGGACGCTATGATGAGGCAATCAAGATGTTTGAAAAATATATCTCGATACGTCAACACCTCCCAGGCGCCCAAGGCATGATTGCAGTGTGTCATCTCACGACGGCAAGAGCTTTGTTGAACAAGGGGGATTATGATGCAGCAGCCGAGAAGATGGATCAAAGCCAACAGATATTTCAAGTTTGTTTTGGGTGCAAAGCTTATAATCATCTTTTGTATGTCCGGCTCTCAATCCTCACTATACTCGGTGCAAATTCAACTAATATCACGAATAGTGTTCACTACGCGCGAGGCAATCTTTATTTGGCGAAAGGGGACATCGAAAAGGCACGCGCTTCATTCCAGGCAACCCTTGAACTGCAGGTCGAGCATGCTGCTCATATGTTGAAAGTTGCTGCAATCTATTTTAAGCTGGGAACCTGTGACTACCATCTCAAGTCCTACACACAAGCAATGTAAGCCCCGCCCAAGTTTTGATACAGCCCCAGTCATTGCTGATGATATGCTAGGGAATCTCTATCAAAAGGGCTTGTGGTTGCTCGCTCTCACAAGAAAGACGGACGTGGTGAAGAAGCGATAAACTTGAGGAGACAAGCTCAGATTTTAGAGAGAGCAGTTCAACTATCGGATATTTCAACGCTTCTTAATCTGGCCGACGATGAAGATCCATTGATACTACGAGGGAAAGCAAACCAACTAAGGCTCAACCTAGACGGCGGCTCATCTTCAGTTTTTGAGACTGAAGATGAGGAGGAATCATGATTCAACAATCTCGTGGTGGCTTTTGATAGGTAGACTACAAGGAGTGATTTAAGTTGTCAGATAGGTTGAGGATACTTAGTTATTATAGTTTGTTATTTATTATTTCTAACTTTTATATTATTATTAACTTACTTTATGTTTTAAGGTATATACTTATATATTATTGTTTATTAACTTATAATATTAATAAATATAACTTAACATTAGCTTTAAATATAAACTTAAATGAATACTAACAATTAATTACCTTGTTTTTCTCTTGAAATTACTAGATCTGTTCATAGCTGCTATATCTTAGCTTCTTGGCACAGAGCCGCGAACACGGCATTCTCGGGGATACAAGCCGGCCGAGGGCCGAAAACTAGCAGTGTAAGCCATCAACAGTGAAGGAGTCGTTTACAGCCGTGATAATGTTCCCTTGAATTATTAATACAATGGAGACACCTTTAACGTTATTTCGATCAAGATATATATATATACCCTTGACACCCTCACTTAGACAATAGATAATCTATTATCACCTTCCTCAGACCCAACCTAAGCTATCTTCCACTGACTCCTCCGATATAAGCCTTTGACTACTTTGGCATACTTCTTCTCAGCCAGACATGGCAGCATTCAGATATACCACTCCTCCCGGCTTCACCCAAACCCTCTCTGACGCCGTTCACTACTCTCAAGCCGTCGATCTTGGCAACGGCCATTTCAAAATCTCAGGCCAAGGCGGCTGGAACGTTAAAGGCGAAATATCATCCGACATCAAAACAGAAACTGAACAAACAATCCAAAACGTCGACAATGTTCTCAAAGCAGCTGGTCTTCGTGGATGGGAAGATGTCTACTACGTACGCAGTTATCACACCGATATCGATGCGACACTGTCTCCTCTAGCTGAGGCTCTCAAGAAGCGTATTCCTGATAATCGGCCTGGAGGTGTTGTTTTGGGTGTTGCAAAGTTGGCGTTGCCGGGGATGAGGTTGGAGATTGAGGTTGATGCTAAAAAGTCAAACTCAAGGGGGTCATCTGCAAAGATCTAACTTGGGTCATTTCCGACTCTATATTAGGTTGCTCGTTATATCCTGGTATATGCGGCACTATAAAGGGATGAGAAATAAGAATCAACTATGTAAATATATACCTAGAACCCTTCTAAGAATTCAAGTCAAGTCATATTCATATCATTATATATCGTTCCCTAATTCGCTAAATATTCCAAAGTCATAATTCATAGCCATCTCATGCGTCTACACATTCTCGAATGGACGCTTCTTGCATCTCACTGTACAGTTCAAATTCCTTCTTGACCTGACACCCAAGGCTCAACTCAAAAGAGCTTTGGTCTGCTTCTGCAATATGACTCATCCCACCGTCTTCTCCTAGGTTTGAGTGAAAGATTCCGGCTGCACTGACTGGCAAGAAGTCCTCGTATGTGATCGGCTCAACCTTGACAGATCCAGAGCTGATGAGGTTGTCTATGCTCGTAACGGTATCTTTAGATATTTTGGAAACAGGCTTGTATGTGAAGTAGGCCAGTTTCTCTTTTCGAATAGTTTCCAAGTCATCGGGGAACTCCTGGAAGATCTCAGCAAGAAGCTGCTCTTTTGAACCAGGCTTAGCATCAGATGTGAGCTTGGCAACAGCCCCCCTCCACTCGTTGATTAGATCATCATATAGGCGTCTCCCCTTTGGTGTCAAAGCCATGCCTCGCTGTTCGATCTCTCCAAATCTTGCCTTGTGGCTCCCTCCAGTTTCTTCTCCCTCAGAAAAAGCGATTGCTTCATCAAGAGCCAGGAAACTTGTCTGACGAAGTAGAATAGGGCAAAGCCTTGGTGGGGGTCCTTCAATAGCGTCTTTTGCTTGAAGGCCGTATCGTAGCATTTCAACCTGTGCTGTTTCAATGTCAAGGACTCGAGGGGTGAGATGGTTGATGTGGGGTCCTTTGAAGCAGACAACGTCTGCGATCAGGGGATGTGCTTTTCGGAGAGCTTTGTAGGTTTTCATGTCCACTGTTGAAGTTTTGTGCCATCGAAATGTCTCCAGAGCTTCTTTTATGAATTCTTCGGAAGCGGCTTTTGAGAAATATTGGTTTGACTCGAATTGTTCGATTAATTCCACACATCGATCAGTGAAGATGTTGCGTTTTCTCAGGATCTCGGCTGCTTGTGCTCGAAGTGCCTCATCCTCAATGAGCTCCAAGCGCAATAAAGACGTAAACACCCGGAATGGGTTATAAGCTAGGGCTTTTTGTGTAAGAGGTCGAAAGCACGTCGCATGTACTGGGAGGTTGGCAACGGTGAGGTCATAGTAGCCAACGGGATGCATGCCCATGACAGCAAATAAGCGTCGCATCATGGCCAGTTCTGCTGGTGTTCCAAGTCTGATAGCTCCATGGCGTTCAACCTCAATACGAGGTTCGATGGATTGATGTTTTTGGTGGTTAATATCGGATACAAGCTTGAGCAGTGTGCCGTATTGAGGAACTTCACGTCGATACATGCTTGAGAGGGCAGAGGCGAACATTGCCCTGATAGCATCGGGACTGACTGGATCTGTGACCGTCATTGTGACTGCGGTATATGGTATGAGATTACTGTAGAGAAGTGGTTATTACGTAGTAAAGAAGCTGTACGTTGGGATGAGATGTATTATTAGGCTTATCATGTCTAGAGCGTCATTCAGATAAGCTTGAAAGCTATCCTTTATATCTACTGCTTCGGCAACGACACACAAACGCCGATGTTATCAGATATCTCCCTCGACGCCCTTTTGCTTGTAGTCATTCTCCACTGACAAGCTTCCAACAAATGAGATTACATGCTTTGGTGATGTAGCGGAGCCACGGCATCTAATTTGGAAGGGCATGAGATCACTTATCCGATAAGGCGGGGCCGAAACCGGGTCATGGGGTTTGAATGCGATAAAGAGGAAACAGAACCCGAGCATTGGCTCGTCTCAACATATTATGTGCCGACTCCGGTTATCGGCGGGATAATACTCTCCGAATTACTCATATGGCTAAGCAGTAATTATATGTTGGCTCGTTTGAAGATAAGAATGCTGATAAGGAAATAATCATTGATAAGGTTCCCAGATATCAAGCTTGTTGAGTAGCTTCCTCGGAAGATAGCCGAACAAAGAACAGCCGCTTCATTTATAAACTATCTCATGTCATGATGGAACAAGATTATCGGACAGAGAGTAATGGAACAAATGGTATCATTATGGCTATCTCGTTACTACTTCTATATACCTTCCACTATAGCTCAAATCCCAAGTTAACATGAATAGCCTTGGACTGAGTATACGCATCCAGTGCATACTGTCCCAGCTCACGACCAATTCCAGAAGACTTGTATCCACCGAAAGGAATACCAAAGTGGGAATCACCAGAAGAGTTGATCCAGACCATACCGGCCTGAAGCTTGCGAGCAACCTTGTGTGCCCGTGAGATCTTCTCGGTGAAAAGGGCGGCAGCAAGACCGTAGGATGTATCATTGGCCTTTGCAATGGCCTCCTCGTCTGTTGAGAACTTGGCGATGGAGACGACGGGGCCAAAGATCTCTTCCTTCATGATCTTCATGTCCTCGGTGGTCTACGGTATGTGTTAGAATACTTTTGGTGTTGTCAGGATGGGGACTTACGTCTGCAAAGACTGTGGGCTGGAGGTAGTAGCCCTTGTCGCCGTGTTTGCTACCGCCATATAGAAGTCGGGCACCAGACTTGCGTCCCTCCTCGATGTAGGAGATGACTCGGTCGAATTGGGTCTTGGAGACTTGAGGGCCCTGTACAGTTGCCTCTTCAAAGGGAGAGCCGAGCTTGTCGTTCTCCTTTGTGACTGCGACGAACTTCTCAAGGAACTTGTCGTAGATGTCCTCGTGGACGTAGATTCTTGAGGTTGATGTGCAGACCTGAAACAACCTGTCAGCATACACGTCGCTAATCAGGAGGCTATGAAACTCACCTCTCCCTTGTTGTCCATGATGCCAAAGTGACACCACTTAACAGCCTGCTCTAGCTCTGCATCTGCAAAGACGATAGAAGGGCTCTTGCCACCACACTCCAAGGTAATGTTCTTCAAGTTGTTCGCAGCATCCTTCATGATAGCCCTACCAGTGTTGGTACTACCTGTGAAGGCAACCTTGTCAATGTCCATGTGTCCAGCAATAGCCTTTCCAGTCTGAGGACCCAGACCAGGCAGGATATTGACAACGCCAGCAGGAAGACCAGCCTCCTTGACGAGGTTACCGAAGTAAAGGGCTGACAAAGGTGTCTGTTCGGCAGGCTTGAGAATGACGGTGTTGCCGCATGCCAAAGCGGGCGCGACCTTCCAAGCGAGCATCATGAAGGGGAAGTTCCATGGGATGATCTGGCCGCAGACACCGAGAGGCTCTTGGAGAACGTATGCGAGCTTCGCCGGAGATGTCTCAATTGTCTTGCCGCTGATCTTGTCTGCGGCGCCGGCGTAGTAGCGGAAGACGTTGTACGACTCGTCGAGATCGCCAGCGAGACAAGCGCTGAAAGGCTAGCGACGGTGTCAGCGACACAATTGATGAGAAAGCAAATAATTCATACCTTGCCATTGTCAAAGGCGTCAATAGCGGCGATGAGCTCACGGTCGCGATCAATTAGATCAGCAAGCTTGTAGAGGAATGCGCCACGCTCTACGGCAGCGAGCTCTGACCATTCGCCCTCGAAGGCTTTGCGGGCAGCTTGGACGGCCTTGTCGACATCTTCTTTTGAAGCTCCCTTGAGCTTGATGACTTCTTCCTCGGTGCTGAGACGTGTGAGTTCACGTTCAATTGGGGTGTTGAGGGGTTGTGTGAGCTTACACTGGGTTTGTCACTGTGAACTCATCGCCTGAAGCAGCGACAAACTCATTGTTGATGAAGAGACCCGTGGGTTGGTCGTACTTCTTGCCGTTGGGCAATGTGATTGATGTAGTTGAAGCCATTGCGAATGTTAGAGACTTAGGACGCGGGGAAGACGATAATGAGGGAAGATTGAGTGTATGCAGCCTGACCAAGGTCGGGGTATGTCTTTTATAATGTGTGCGACGCATCAAATGCTGGCTGTCTTCGGAGCTAGCATGCCCAATAAACTACCCGCATCTAAGACACCATCGCGTCCATATT
This sequence comes from Fusarium burgessii, assembly GCA_002980515.1. Lineage (NCBI taxonomy): Eukaryota > Fungi > Ascomycota > Sordariomycetes > Hypocreales > Nectriaceae > Fusarium > Fusarium burgessii. Next base: position 12,290 of record PVQA01000531.1, on the reverse strand, counting down.
TGCGGGGTCACTCAATCATGACAATTCCGTTGCATATTCAGCTGATAGCACTTCAATTGGCCGCAAACCTTTCCTCATACAGACTCTCATCATGTACCCAGTTCAAGTCAGGAAAGTATTCAGGCCAGAATGAGGGGGCCACTAAACGATATCTCTAACCCCACGATGCGGGGGAACTTGGGACTATTCTCGTTTGGGTAACTTTTTGGGCATTTAGCAACCCACAGACGGGTCTTATCTCATACTGCATCTGGGGTGTTTCTGGGCAATTCTACAGGGAAAGGGAGTCAAACTGGAATAGGAATGTTGGTTGACCACTCGGTGATAATGGCATGATGATGTGGCCAAGGTAAAGGATTCATGACAAGTTCTGTGATCATCATAGTCTGCGCCAAGATCTTGGGTGGTGATGTTATGTACCATATCATGTAGTACATAAGGGCATCTGTGCCTCTTGACGACCATCAAGTTCAGCAACTATCTATCAGATCTGTACCTATCAATCGCAAGCTCTCTCCTTCTGTAAGTCTCTTGATTCATTTTCAATTGTGTATTAGTAGCTTACACAAATAGACTCAATATGTCTCATCTTACCTACTTCAACTACGAAGGCGTCGGCAAGACCAACAACAAAGAATACTCCTACTCACAAGCCGTCCGCGTCGGAAACACCATCAAATGCTCCGGTCAAGGCGGCTGGGATAACGAAGGCAACATTGACAAAGATGACCTCAAGGGTCAAATTGGCCTTGCTTTCAAGAACGTTGAGAAGAACCTCAAGGACGCTGGTGCAAGAGGCTGGACGGATGTTCACTCCGTCAGAAGCTATCATATTTCTCTTTCGGGGTCTTTTGACCTCATGGTTGAGCAGTTTCGAAAGTGGATGCCTGATCATCAGCCAACTTGGACTTGTGTTGGTGTTACGGAGTTGGGTATTCCTGGTATGATTGTTGAGATTGAGGTGGAGGCCAATACTCAGCAATAATCGTATAGCAAAACACAAGCATTTCTTCTACACCATGTCTCCTATAGTTCTTGATTATGTCCCATTTATTCATCCTGCTTACTTGGTTTGTTCTGACAAGCCGGCAGAATCGTTATTCCTAGTCCATATCTCACACGCTTTGTGGGACTCATCGCCAGAGCCGTTGAAGATCCCGGATCACTCTCATATTTCGAAACATCCTTGATAATTACCCTAGCTATGGACCCTGATATACGGCTACAGAGGTCTCAAATAATCAATGCTGATCGAGGCCTGTTCAATGAAGTAGGAGAGGCTGCTATAACAGAAAGTGAAATTGCTGCTGGCCAAAATTGCCTAGACATGAAGGGTTTCTGGGACCAATAAAGTCACAATTCCAAAGAAATGCTTGGGGCCACGATAGACAGATTATCAAGGAAGCCATGACTGTTCAATGGTAGTAACATGTCATAAGTTTGAGTGAGCATAAGCTAGCACCTTGCGGTTTTGTGACTTTTCACTCAAGAGAGCTCGCCTGGCCGATATACTACACTATATACAGCACGGCGCCTCAGATTCTCTGTAAAGCCGCTTCACTACCAAGAGAGATCAAGGAACCATCCCCACGGGCCTAGTACCGGATGCATTTCTTTACGTTGACAACAAAGCAATTCAATCTCGGCACTCGATCAGGCCTTTCATTTGGCTTTGGAAGCCAGAGAATGAATCTAAACAGTTCGACGAAGTAAAACCGTCGAAGATAGATATCAAACATATAGCGCCGGCACCTAATTTCACGTTTGACAAAACGAGAGATGCCACCTGGAAACGGATGCAAGTGGCCATGAGGAAACACATCAGACCTCGAACAGCTGCATGCTGAAGCAGGTCTATCACGCAAAGTAGACGGTGGAAGATATATGATCTGGCCTTCAACTCTACGACCGTACCAGATCGAATACACAAAATCCCCTTTGCTTAGAATGGAAGGAATAGATTTCTGACAAACAGACATAATAGCTCATCGTCAAAGTTATTAGGACTTCATGGGCCATTATACCATAGTTACCATGATCAAATACTAAATCTTCAAAGAACTACAATTACGTCTCTTATCGCTTCTGAGATAGTTTGATTCGTGCTTCGGTTTTCAAAGTTGTAGATATATTATGAAAGATTTATTTCTTGAAGGTTAAGCCTATAATCCTAGTGCCAATTTAATAATGATTAGAACACATTATCTTTCCAGAAACCGAGTATGACCTGGAACGCAAGAGGCATAAATGAATAATAGGTCTTTTCCCTGGTGCGTTTGGGAGTCATCCAGTTGACTAAACTAAAAGTTAATAAGAGGAGAACAAAAGCTATGGCAACTCATTTTGAGTTTACTCCCGACTCATATCAGATATTCGGGAATCCTTCATGCTCTGATAAGGTCTTTCAACCAATTAGGTTTCTTGAAAGCATCCTAGTAAGAGACTGGTGTTGCAGGAGCACGACATCAAGCCAGGTAGACCAGAAATGACTCACCGCCAACCTTGGTAGATTTAAAAGAAGCACTTAATCGTCCTGAAAATAGCGAGTCTTTAGCAAACCATTTTATAATTCTTTCCCCTCCAAAATGGCTTCTGCATATAGCCAGGAGCAGATCTCCCAATTCTTTGATTGCATCAATCTTCCTAAAGTGCTACGAGAAGACCCTCAACCTACGTTGATGCATTTGAAAGCCTTGCATACTCACTCACTTGCCACGTTCCCTTATGAAAACCTATCTCTCCACTACAATGTGACTCATAGTATCGATCTCGATCCTCAGCATCTCTTTCGTAAGATGGTGACGGATAAACGTGGCCGTGGTGGCTACTGTATGAAGATTGCCATCCTGTACAACCACGTTTTGAGGACTATAGGTTTTGATGCATATACTGCTGGGGTCCGAACACGGGGAAGACTTGAAGGGGTCCCGGGGGGAGATTATCCTGGCTGGTAAGTCGAAGTCTATCTAACCCTACTCCATGGTAGTGAACAAAAGAGACATTCAGTCTACAAATATCGAGTGGCCCAGCCAGATGTTGTGAACAAAAGGCAGGCCACAGCTGGAGAAATAAACATGTTTTCTTTCGGGCTGTCTCGAGCTGTTGACATAATGGAACAAGTGCTAACCCCAAGACGCAGGAACCATATCGTGAATATCATTACCTTTCCAGATGGCAGCAAATACCATTCTGACGTAGCTTTTGGCGGTGATGGCGCCACGATGCCAATGCCATTGATCGACGGCTTGATCCATGATAACTTGGGAACTCAACAGATCCGACTTAAGAGAGATTGGATCCCTCATCAAGTCCACAGAACAGAAGAGACCAAACTCTGGATCTATGAGTATCGAAACAGCCAATACAAAGAGTGGAACTCTTTCTATTCGTTCCCAGGAACCGAGTTCTTAGCTTTAGACTGGGGCGTCGTTAACTGGTGGGTCAACACTCATGCGGATAGTCATCAACCACGCAATGTCTTGACTATCAAGTTTCTGCATCGGCCTGTGGAGCATGATGCAAGCTTTGAAGGGGAGATGAAGATTTATGGAAAGAGAATGCTCGTGAATGGCGTTGTTAAGGAGAATTTGGGGGGAAAGACACAAGTCATCACCACGTGTAACACGGAACAGGAGCGTGTAGAAGCTCTTGAGAAGTATTTCCAGTTATTTCTCACAAAGGAAGAAAAGGAGGGTATTCGCGGCTATTTGACAGAGATAAAGGAGCCTGTTCCACGGAGAAGGCCATAATACAACATCAGAACCGAATAATTTAGGCCATCAAGTCTTCAAAAAGTCCCACAAAGCACCTTCGCCTCTGACCTCAACCAACTCAGTCCCATCATCTCCCACAGCCATACTCCACAACTCCTGCCCATGTCTCATCAAAAGCTCATAGCCACCCTGCGGACTTGGTCGAAGTGTAAAATACTCATGTGCCTGATGCTTATCGACCCTCGCGATGAACTTCTTCCTCTCGTTGTGGCCGATGATAGTCCCAGATACACAGTTGCGAAAACCCAACCATCTGTCTCGCTCGATACACTCCCAGTGAAAGCCTCCTCTTGGGTTGAAGCCTTCGCAGAGTCGCAGTTCGCCGTTTACTATGGTGATGACTTTGCCTGAGTCGCGATGGCGAATGATGAAGATGGCTCCGGGGTAGGGAACGGATTCGGTGTATTCTGTGCATATTTCGGTTGTAGTGGTGTGTGTAGGCGTGCCAGGGCTATCAACAGTGGAAGCCATGGACATGGTGTCGATGAGGTCGATTTCTTTACTCATTCTGATGAGATTTTACTGTTGATAGCTGCGGTTGATCGGGCTGTGTTGACATGGTGAGATTGAATGCATGCCCACGTAACGTGCGATAGGCAGCTGCGGGAGGTCAACCAACCACTGGGATTGGTCACGTCCTAGCCTTTCTCATCACTGTCAGCCGCTTCTCAACCTCTTGGATTCAAGCGATGAGAGACTGGCAAACAGAACAGGAATATATACTAATACATACTACAACGAGTGGCAACATATATAAATAATGCGATAAAACAGTTTTCTAAGAATAATTAAAGAGCTTCCAAGTTTGCCCCTGGTACCTGAGAAATGCCCGTAGGGTAATCCCCCAGGCTTGCCCCAGGCGGATCCGCATGATCGACGCAGCTAGCGATAGCCGCTTGCAATTCGACTTACAAGTTTCACAATATAGATAGACACTCTCTGTTTTATTGCGCATCTTATATTTGACCCTCTATCTTGGTGAATAAGTAGTTGGGATATTCTCATATTGATGGCCCATGTTGTCAACTGCCTGAGCCTCAGTAGACAACGCCCAACAAGAAACCCGATGCCTAACCAGCTGCACCGTTAGACAAAACGAGAAACGGAACTCGAATCATCAATATCAGAGCAAGCATAGGGTGTGAGAAAAGGCCCTGCATCAATCAGTACGACCAACCCAACCACGACAGCATCTTTCGAAACACATACCCTTGACAATTCAAGGTCACAAGGCTTAGCAATCAGTCATTTCTAAAACGCCCAAGACACAACAGCCAAGCCTCGCGTGACCTTATCACAAACGCCGTTTTAACCGCCCGCATTTCACAAAACAGAAACCAAACTCCCCCCTTGTCATTTTCGTGTCATTCTCGGGCTTCACAAAACCGTTTATGATATGCCATCCCGCCGCATCCGAATAGCGCCACAGTAGCATTCGTACGCGTTCTAGACCGCAGAGCAAAGCCTACGAAGCCAAGAACTGTGGCTCAGGGCACGAGGACACGCAAACCCATGAGTCAAAAGGGTCTAGAACGTCCTCTGGATTATTCCCGAGGCGTTTCCCAGGGTCTTGCGAACGAACTTGTCCAATGGGACCGCACGGTTGTGCGAAGGTTTCCTGTGCCACTGCGTTTCGCTATTGGTTAGGCGTCTGCGACGAGGCGCAACGGAGAAGGGCGATTAAAGACCATGAAGAAAAGAATGGCATAGTGCACGCTGGGATTACCGTATAAAACCCATCTTTTCGAATTAGCCAGGTACTCTCGGATCCCGGCAGAAGCGGAAAAAGGGCCCTAATTGAAAGCAACGTTGTATGAATGCCGAGCAATCGACAACGGTCTTTTCCGGAGGCGCGTACGGAGCAGTATCGACCAGGCCCCGAGCAACGACATTTTTGGTCAATAGCTAGATAAGAATAGCAGCATGGTCTGAAGCCACTGAGACGACAATAAAAGCACCGATTTGTAAGTCTTTGTTGACTTACCGTTTAGGACTTTGCCCTGAAAATCAATAAAGCCAAGCCTTGCCTGATCCGCTCGGCATGCCCGAGCTCCATCATGATCTGATAGAGAATATCATATTGAATAACTGATAAAACAACTGACCAAAATACCTGAGGGATTATCACGCGGAAACCCTCCCTTACTCAAACAATGAAGTCTTCCGTGAGTACAGCAGCTACCTGCAACACACTCTGATCAAAATCAATCAGCTGCATAGTGCTCAGTTACAATGCATCACGCACAGGCACCTATTGCCGTATCAAGAAAGTCACGGCCGTATTCTTGAGTCAGGCCGAAACAGCCATATACGCCGAGCTTTTGCCTAGGACTGTGTATCTCACTCAAACAAAGACCCAATTCTAGAGCATGCGTCGTCTGGCAGGCAAAGATTGGAGCCTTCAAAAGGACCCTTGATTTTTGTAAAAAAGGGACTCACCGCTCCATAATTCTTCAGCCCTGGGATCACCGGACCCGGTGGCTTAAAGGTCCGTATTGAGATCCGAGCTCTGTAAAGATGGCGTATTCTGGAATACGTTTCCAACATCTAACTTGAGTGCCATGTAATTTCCCGCAGAACGCCGCCAAGACGAGTTTCTAGTCTACATGGGACTACAGTCCTGCAATGCAACACTGAGATGCTGTGTCAGCGCTTGCTGGGGGTTCGAGAAGGATAGCAAAGCTTCGTCAGAATATCGTGGCTGACGCTGTGACAAGTTTATTGCTTGGTTTGGGTTTGTAATTTAATTTAATTGATATGCAAAACACATATTGCTCTTGTCCAAGCGGGTCGATCACTTAACTTCAGGAACCTTTGGGCCCCACCCCCAGCCCAAAACGCCAGTGAAAAAAAAAAAAGGTAAAAAAATAAGGGACCCTGCCAAGCCCGAGAAAGTCTAGACTCTTGAGTCTAACAGTCTGACTCTCACTCTTAAATGATGAGCGGCATTATTTCCTCTGTTTGACGGAAATAGCAATTGAGCGGAAAACATCAGTCAGCAATAACTTCAGACCAGTGCTAGAGACAGTTAGTGACTCTTATACGACACCGGACTGCCAAGCAATTCGTGATCATCTGACAAAGAATACAGTGATCCGTCGCATCCGTCGGTCGGGGGGTCTTAATTACAGAGCCATGCATTTGGTTGATGGACTTTAGAATGCCGCGGCATCACATCGCATCGCATCCATCGCATCAGATAAAACGGATACGCGTAGTAGTACCTTGCGTTATAGGCAAGATGACAAACGGAAAAGAAGGGGTGGGAATTGAGAAAAGGGTCATCCATATCCCCGACGCAGAGTGGCTCCGTCTCAATCCCCTTACAGCATTGATGAGGCTACATTTGCATTCCTCCATTTTAATTCCGCGAGATCGAGAGTTGTCTTGATCGTGGATATTCGGAAATACAACTGAAACTCGGGCATCTCCATATCTGTGGCAAAGTTGAGAGTTAATTGGTCCCAAGGAGCTCCTCCGAACGGGGAGAATCTTTAAACAAAACAGACGCCCATCGAAGGTTTGGTAGAGGATCACGGTCGGTGGCGTTGCCATCTCGATGTGGCTCCATCACTTGATGAGGGCGGATTTTCTTTTTTTTAGAGCGTGTTCCAGATCGGTCTACAGCAAAGGGTCTTTCTTAGCTTTCAGGGACATTTTACGATTTTACACGCTGAGGGAGTTTCCATTCGATGAGATTGCGACCAGAGGGGGTGTTGCGCCATGGGCAATTGGTAATCTATGGATGGAATTGTGGGTGGCATGCCCATGGGCTTTTTCTCAAATCACCTCAGAATGATGGCCGTTTTGTGCCCGGATGATGTGAATGGATGGATTGGCTCTATCTATTGTAAACACTAGACCCGTTAATCCAGTTTAAAACGGTTTCTTCAAAGGGGTTGAACGGAGACAATGTCTATATCTACAACTCATGCAGTCTACTTAAAACACATCTGGATGATTAATTCTTCTCTAACCAAGATCAAACAGATTTCTCGTCCCACCTGGGCTGATCAGTCTTTCGATGAATCAATCAAGATCCCACTACCTTAGTCTAAAACCCCACATATCGTCCTTCTCATCGGGACCATCGAAAAGGCAAAAAAATAAGAGAAAAAAAGTGATAGACGATCACGGGTGGTGATAAGCGTTCCCGCCCGCGCAAGCCCAGTCCCAGTAATCCGACGATCACTCAACTGTTTCTCCGGGTTGACTTGCTGATCCGATGAATAAGTCTGGGTTCTGGGCATCGAGGGTTCAATCACACGTGAGCGCTGCGTAACTATCGACGTCAGTTTGGTGATAGATAAGCGCCGTTCTGTATCACGTTCATGTCGCGGGGAGATGAATTACGCGTGTGTGTTATGGAGATTGCATCATCCAAACGGCTATTGACAGCTTCATTAAACAACACATGCTCTCTCAATGTTCAGAAGTGCAGGCTAGACGACGACGATAAGCTATTGCGATCGGGCATAACCCAAACCCTGTCAATTGCATTACTTTACTTTGCTTTTACGAATCATGATGAGATGCATAGTATTCAAGGTAGCAATGGGTCATGCAGACAGTCTAGGCAGAACAAGGTTGACGGAGGTGCTCCGGTGCTTGTGAGGGAAGCTCACGATGTCGATTGCATGCTACAAGCACGATGCCGATGGTAGTCGGGCTGTCATGGATGTTTGTTTGGCTGTCTCGAGTGCCGTGCCGGAAGTGACAACCACGACTCGGCCGGGTGTGATACATAGCGTGGACGTGAATGGTGCTTGACACTCATGTTTGAGGTCTTGGCAAAGCACCCGTTGCAACTTTGGGGGCCAATCCAATGAAGCCGTAACGGACGACATCGAGATGCTCAGGGTCGTTGGAAATGAAATGTGTCCGTGCCATGCCATGTCTTTCTTTTTCATGCCCAACAAAAAAAACAAATCAGCAGACAGGCCCAATCGTCTGCCGTTATTCCCGTCCAGAACATTCATATATCTCGTTAGAATGCTCTGGACTCAACCCACTATATAACCACGGAATCGAATCGACGAGACATCTCCATTGGCACGGAGCCATCTCCGGTTTGAGATGGGGTCATGCGGGACAGAAACAGAAGATGACAGTAAAAAACCGAAACGAAACCGAATCCTGATGCCCTTCGATCTTGTTCTAATGGCTCGACCAAGGTTCTCGTCTCTGTGCCCTGAAGATCGGAAATTGGCAGTGTCATCAAAGGAGCGACCGATGGCGCTAGCACTGTTTGGGAGGTTGACTTCAAACGCCGGAACGGAATGGCCTGCCAAGATCTCCGTTCGCTAACTCCGTTTACTGCTTACCATCATATTCTTATACTGGAGTAATACACTCGTTGTTTGCATTTAACAACAACAACAACAGCCTTCACAAGGACCTTGTGAGTCACGGCAAGGGCCCCTGAAAAAAAGAGTCAAAATGGCGGAAAGATGACCCCGAAATAGCAATATTCATCCCAACATGATCCACTGAGCAGAGACAGCAAAGAAGAAGCGGTCATTATCATTGTGAAACTCTACAGCGCTGTATTTTACAGTTGTGTCCTTACTGCAGAATACAACATGCAATTTACACATTTTCAACAATGCTCTATTTCTGGGTACACTAAACGCTAGCTCAGCGCCCAATCCAACGGTTCAGGCTCATCATGCAAGGACAGGGGTTTCTCACTCTCGTTCTCGGTCAGCTTTCACAATGAATTTAGGGGTCCATTTTGTCTTTTTTATTCACCTCACCTTCAAAATATTGGAGCCCCGTAAGACCAGCGTTGCAGCCTTGAAATTCGAATGACCCGAATCCTCGGGTACGCGGCGTGCTGCGCTGTAGTATTCTGCTCATCTCCCTGTGAATATTGGATCAAACCCTGGTACATAGATCGTGCTCGCGGGCGGCTCTGTTGTTCTTTTTCCTGTCGACGTCGCATCAGCATTGAGGCTTGAAAGTGACAGCCATCCATCCAATAGCGCCTTTCCGTACGAGGACAAAACTTTGCAAATTACAATTCTTGTCACAATGAAGGCTTGGCGGGCGCCCAATAACGACTCTTCCATGCATTGAGAAACAATGCCAATTGCCTTTGATGCTATACTATACTTTTGACGGCGGATGTAATGGTAGAAAAGAATCTCTCACATCGGATGCCGCGAAACCCGCCCTAGGATTCAAGACTCCATCCAAAGATCCGCCTTCATATAATTTCTGTTGGATTGGTTGCACAACAAGGGTGAATTACTGCATTTACATGCCGCTCGATGCGAACGCCATTGTTTAAATGCGACAGATGCTTATTGCATCAATTGCGCGGCCTTTCGGCGATGTTGAGGCGCGCCCATTATCTATCCCATGCCGTGGAAGCCGAAAACTCCGCCGTCACTTGCACGTTCAGTTGAGAACAAGAAGAGTCCAGCCCAGACCCAGCAGGCACCCACGGAAGACGGGCGCACAGTCAGCTTGATATGCCCTTTTACAGGAGTAATTAATCCCTGTGGCTTTGTGCCCTTGCTGGGCTGAGCTGGCCGATCCGGGGTTAATTTAACGGTGAACTCAAATTCATGAGGCGGACCATATTGAATTGTCGTACTTTTACCTAGAGACCGTACATTTGACTCATCTTTGCCAGAGCAACACTGGACAACTCATCTTGGTCCAAGCTGCCAAGGTGAAAATTAAAGTGATACAGCCACAGCCTATCTACAGCTAGAAAGAGCACAGGTACAGGGTCTTTTTTTTGCACGGACTTTTCGGCCCTGAAGCTAGAAGCTTCATCAACATGAGACTCTACAATCTCATTTGCAGGAAGCTCCCTTTGTGCAAGGAAGACCCCGTTACGGGAGCCCGGAGCAACGATTGGCAACAAAACATGCCATGCAATAAGCTTTTTCTGTATATTGTTTGATCTTTTTTTTTTTTTTTTTTCGTGTAAGGGTTGAACAAGGCGGTAATAACTGCCAAAAGCAATAATGCATAAATGTGTTGCGCTGTACCTTTGTCTTTGAAGCCGCGCCCCGTTGTCGTCGTAAGCGGGTTTAAGCCGCTGGTTCTTCCCGTGCCGTGAGGTATTGCAGTTTCTGTACAGGTACAGGCACATCCGAGACATCAGCCAGCCTCACAACAGAACGAATTGGGGGGTTGATAATGATCACGGGTGCTACATGGAATGAGATGATATGATTAAAGCAAAGAATTCTGGACAGTTCCGTGGACTCGGTTAATCAATCAGATACGGGCGTGATGCCTCACTAATATTAAGCTACTAAATCACAAGCCAAAACAAAACCAACCTCGAGAATTAGAGGTGATCCGTAAGCCCCGTTTGATCGCATAAACCCCAACACAAACAGAAAACGGAGATGGAATCGACAGGGGTAAAAGTAAACTAAACGGACATGATGGAGATGGACGGGCTTCGCCTGATCAGGACCCAAGACCTGACGTTGCATCGGCCAGGCCTGTTCAGGTATTGGGTTGGAGCCAAGCCACGCCCCCCCCTCTCTCAGTCTCACACTCCGTTTTTGACTCTGGACCTGCTTGAGCTTGCTGCATCTCTCTCTCTCCCTCAGGCTCTGTCGTACAGCGATTGAACGCCAAGTTTCAAGCCAAGACTCAACAGCCCGAGAGTTTGTGGTTGCTGAGACAAATTACATTTATCCCTCACTTTGAGAGCAGATTTGTTGACGAATACTGGCATATGCCGCGGCCAGTTGAACTGTAACTATTCTTCAGCACTTCACTCAATTGAACAAAATGCTGGTGCCTTGAAGAGGGGCGTGTGCTTGGACTCTCTCCGTTTTTGCTCGTCTTGGGCTTGGCACAATGTCTTGCTGCTGTTTCTCTCTCTCGACCCGCTGCCGATCCTTACTCCGTGACATGCCGTCTCGCAAGACACTTCCGTGGAGGAGCAGTGCAATCGTCGATCCGTAGCAGCAGCACCTCGAAAGGAGAGAGAGAGAGGGAAAAAAAAAACTTACGTAGCCCCCTAAACCACACACTGAGACTCACCCTCTGCTGCCCTGTTTCTCTGGGCGCGCGTGTTGCATCCATTTCAATTAGTAGTAGGTTCAAGAAGAAAAAAAAAGAATAAAGCCATTTCGATAAAAAGGCCTGCTCACCCCCAAATAAACGTCCTTGAGCCCAGAACCTACATCCCTTTATATGAAACGAATTTCACGATACGACTTCGATACGATCCCCCGGGACGCTCTAGAACTCTCTCGATAACGTTAATAGCGATTGTGCACCCAAACAACACAAGGGTGCTTCTGCTCTCTATCTGCTCTCCAGCTGCAAGTCGACAGGACTAAGCCTCAGCCACCTTGGAACTTGTGCTACAGTTCCATACTGTACCGTCCGTTTGTACCGTACCGTATCTGTCTGCCTGTCTGTCAGTCCGTCTTGTCTACGTATACGACGTAGCGTGCGTAGCGTAGCCCTCCCCTGGTCCCCATACCCAGTCTCGTTCAGGCTCAGACAGACAAGACACACCCCCCCCCTCCCCCC
>PVQA01000530.1:0-15077 GCA_002980515.1 Fusarium burgessii | reverse complement strand
TCAGCGAATAGTGTGTGTAGAACGAGTGGTGGGTGGGAGAGGGAGGAGCAAGGTTTGGGATAAGGCCAAGATTAGAAAGAGGAGAGACAATTTCTCATTCAAGAAAATACCACGATTTCGTGATCAATTTGATAAGACTAATAACAGATTTCCTCCCGCTTACGGCGCTAACACGCTAGTGGGCATAACGCTAGCAGAGAGAAAGGGGGATAGAATGGTAATGCACCCTTGTACATGTGCAGTACTTACCAACCTAATTGCAAGCCAACTAGAACCCGATGGAACCAACAAACAGAGTGACGAGTCCTGTACGTAAGAAACTTACTTTACCCCGTACTGTATGCTCTCATTGTTATGGATGTTCGTAACAAGTCATTTCAATCTCACGAGGTCCCGTCAACTTGCTCTCATGAGTCCAGTCTAAGTGTAAGTGGAAGAACCTGTCTGGAGTCGATTTCGTCTCAACCCATCATCTTTTGCTCTATCTTGGTAGCTCAAAGCTGAGATTCCCCTTCATCTTCTCCTTCAGCCAAAGGTCTAGGACTAAGAACAAAGAGGGTGCTACCCAACATGCTCCGGAAGCGTTGGTCCTGAAGTCCCAAAATACGGGCAGCTTATTTGCAATAAAGGAATATCACATTCAGGATTGAAGTATAAGTAGCTTGACAATTAGGGAAGCTACAAAAATAAGAAAAAGGTATATTCTGATGCGTTGTATATTTATTGCACAAACAGAAATGATTATTTGATATAATTCCCAGAATTATCTATGATGTTTTCTATTTGACTTTGATTGTTGCGTACCTTATTAGCTTGGTCAAAGGGAGCAAAATAACCTGAAGCTTTGAATCAGGAAATATCAAGCTAAAGTATCTCCTAAGTTTACTTGACTTACTCATGTATTTTTGTCCTTACGTGAAGATTGAGTGTTTGCGCCATAACCCAAATTTGAGCACCGCCACGATGAAGCGCCACAATACTGCTGTTGCCTACGGGTTGACGTCTTCCAAAAATAATTCCATCTTCATATGACTTACACAAATCTTCTACAACATACATCCGCCAAAATGACCGAACAAAACAAACCGCCCGCTCCGCGAATAGCAATCAAATTTGGTTCTCCATCGAATAATAACAATTCAAAGAAACTATCAAAACCAAACCCTCCCTCCGCACTGGGGAAGCGACCGCGATCACAAGCTCTAGGAGGCGGTTCCGACTCTGAGGATGACGAGGATGAGCATCGAGGACAGCATGAGAAGATCACAGGTTTTGGAGCGGATGGCGCAGAGACAGAGCGCGAGGCGAAGGATGCTAGGACAGAGAAGAAGGACTACGTGATTGCCCGACAACCAAATCGCGACTGGAAATCAGAGGCAAAGGCACAGAGGAGGAGCAAAATTTTGTTGCCCGAGGACGCAAAAGCGCAGCAAAACAGCACAACTGTTGAAACAGAACCTGCAGATCAGGACAAGGGGCTCAAATGGGGCCTGACGATCAAGGAGAAACCCGAGGTCCACAACAAGGAGGTTGAATCAAAGTCTAAAGAGGAGCTGGACTCTCCCGATGACGATCACAAGAAGCCACCACCTAAACGAACAGCAGATGATGAAGCAATGGACGCCCTACTAGGTAACAAGGAGGAAGACGAAAAAATCATCCATCCAACCGAAGAGGACGCTTATCTTCGCGACATTCAAGAAGCAGGAGAGGCATCCACGCTCGAGGACTATGAAGCCATGCCAGTAGAAGAATTTGGCGCCGCTCTTCTCCGTGGCATGGGCTGGGACGGGAAGCCTCGCGGTACAGTTAAAGAAGTTAAGCGACGTCCGAACCGACTCGGCCTTGGTGCCAAGGAGCTTAAAGGAGAAGAGGACCTAGGTGGATGGAACCAGAACGGCAAGAAGAACAGACGACCACGCCTGGACGAGTACCGCCGAGAGGAGAGTAAAGGAAAGGAGGCCCGTCGGCATGAGGATAGCTACAAGCGTGAGCGCGAGCGCGAGCGCGAAAGGGATCGAGACAGTAGGCATGGGCATCGTGACCGAGACCGCGATCGCGATCGTGATAGGAACAGGGACTACGACCGACATCGGAGTCATCGAGACCATGATCGACGACGATAAGGCAAGCAGTCACAACTTCGATATGAAGCCTCAACCACCGGCTTTTCAACATAACGCGATTATGTTATTTGGGGAAAGGGTCAATTCTTTCCGTCGCAATCCTTTTACGGCGATACATAATACGTAGACCATATATTATCCCAGCGCAAAAGAAACAGACAGTCAGTTGCTACACAACCTCGTAAGAAGGGCAATTTTATCTAGGAAGTTATACAGTAAGCTTACAGTGTGATTATAGTCTAGACAGGATCCTTGGGTATACGATATGCGCTCAAAGACCACAACAACCCAACGCCATGCACTTCCCTATGAGCAAACGATGCTACCTTGCTGTCACGGTCAGTCTATCCGTCTCAGGCGGCCGTTCATCTTCTCCGCCCGTCTTTGTGTTCTCCTCAGTATTAGCCAGCGATGTGGGGTGTTTCTCCTCTCTCGATTTCTTTCTCAAATTAAAGGATCTCCGAATTGACATACTTCGGTTCCGGTCAGATCTTTCCCCATCACGACCTCGTTCTCGATCTAGGTCAACCACATCTTCCAGGGTTTTTCCCTGCTTGAGCGCTTCGAGAGATCTCTTGGCGACATCCACGTCTTCGAAGATGACCTCCGTATCCAGGAGAACTCGGTCGATCTGACCCGCT
Organism: Fusarium burgessii; assembly: GCA_002980515.1. Classification (NCBI taxonomy): domain Eukaryota; kingdom Fungi; phylum Ascomycota; class Sordariomycetes; order Hypocreales; family Nectriaceae; genus Fusarium; species Fusarium burgessii. Next base: position 12,310 of record PVQA01000530.1, on the reverse strand, counting down.
ATACCGCGCTGCTTCTCCAGATCCTGAATCTTCTCTCTCAACTCCTTCATTGTATGCCATCCCTCCATGGTTTCCTTTTCCAACTGCTTCCGCTGGTCTTCAGGGAGCGCTTTATACTCCCTCTGTCCTTGGACAATGCGTGCCCGACGGATATATTTCTGAGGCGTCTTGGACCGCTCAGCCTGCTTCACAACGCCCTTGAGTGTGTATCCGATCGGCCCAACAACGGCAGAGAGGTTCTTGAGTACCAGACCTGTCAATCCCATGCCTGTACCTTTGACAAATCCAATCGGCCCATTTTCTTTTGCTCCACGGACCGGAAGACGAACCACTCCTGTGAAGCCATCGTAGATACCATATGCAAACTCATGCCGGGCCGCTCGGAGGCCAGAATGGAAGCCCGTCACTCGAATAGGCCGTCTTACAGTATTGTCGCCATAAAGTCGAGGAGCATTATGGAATCCTTGCGCGAGTGCCATCGACAGGTCTACTGGCGCCTTGGCGATGGCAGTAGCCGTCCTTTCGACACCACTCGCTATGTCACCTACATACTGTCCTCCGGTATCCCCAGCTGTGGTCTCAGTGCGCAACGAAGCAGCGTCCACTGGGTCATCGGAGTCCGCCGGGTTGTGTCGTGTTATGTTGTTTGACTTCTTGGATTTCCTGGCATTCCTCTTGTTCTTCTTCTTGCTAATCGATCTTGTTCTTTTTGCCCAATGGTAAGGAACGCTTGCAACGCCGTGGAACGCTTCACCAACTGTGCTAGCTATGGAACCGGCGATTCCTGTGACAGGTTCGCCGGGACCTTCAAAGTCATTCCATTCCACATGCCTGAGAAGTCTCAGGCGCTTCCAAGTCAACAGTCCGTTGTCCACTAAAATGTCGGCAGCCAAAGCACCCAATTTAATATTAGTGTTTTTCAACTCCCAAACGGCCGTGCGATCTTTGAGAAGAGAGCATCGCAGGATGCTTGGACCTCTAAGATTCAGCTGTCTGTGAAACTCCTTCACGGCATTGACAGCACCGTCACCCTCCTCTGCGATTCGTTTGGCGATTTCTCCAGCGGCATCTCTTGCCTTGTCGGTGAGACAAAACTCAATACCTTCGGCAAGCTTTTCAGCGTCCAAATGTTTGTATGGGACTGGTTCAGGTCCAACATTCGCGTTGCTTACCATCTTACCCCAAAAGTTTTGGTCGCCGAAGAAGGGGACGATCATTATTGGCTTACCACATTTGAGCGCAATGGCTGTTGTTCCGGCGCCTCCATGAATGATACATGCTTTCACCCTCGGGAAAAGCCAGTCGTGAGGGGTGTTGTCAAGCATGAAGATATTCTCCGGTACATCATCGCCACCAAGTCCACCCCAGCCCTTAGATACTAAGGCACGAACTCCAGCCAGCTCGACTGCTTTGAATATCATTTGTGTGAATTTGTCCGCATCGTCAACCACGATTGATCCAAACCCAATATAGATAGGAGTCTCCCCTGCTGCTAGAAAATCCTCCAATTCCTTTGGTGGCTCAAAGGTTGAAGCCAAGTCAAGAAATACGAAGCCAGCTACATCAACTTCGCTTCCCCAGTCCTGTGGCTTAGGAACAAGACCTGGTGACCACAGATACGTGAATGGCACATGCAGACGATATGTTGCACCTGGGGCCCAAAGAGTCGATACTGGATCCAGTGCTAACGTCTTGACACGAAATTCATTCACCAGATCTCCGAGACCTTGCCATACCATCATCTCGACTAGGGGGTAAGAGATGAAGTTTGTATATCCAGGGTCCACGTTGGAATTCTTGATGCTCGCCAAAGGGTGAGGGAAAGCTTGCGTAGGTGTGTAGGGGAAGGTAAACATCAAATGAACAGGAATACCTAGAGCTTCAGCACAGTGGATATGTGCAAAGCTTGGGGGATTGGCGATAATGACATCCGCCACGAAAGGATCCTTTTCGCCCATCATCTTCAAGTTCTGACGGTCCGATTCGTCGTCTGTTGCATTGATGCATGCTCGCCAGAAACCATCAAACATAGTGGCCATTGCGGCTCGTCGCCTTCCAATATCTCCAGCCTTGACTGTTTCAAGAGTCGGGATAAGGCCTGGGTTCTTGACCATGAAGGCCATGAGCTCTGATGGATCACCACCAACAGAGAAGAACTCAAGACCGGAATCCTTTTCGACAAAATCGCGAAATGCGGGGTGTGTAGCGATGCGTACTCGGTGTCCATAATCCTCTTTCAAAACCTTACCGATCTTCAAGAAGGGTTGTGCATCTCCTCGTGAACCAATAACCATAATCACGATGTTTAAGCGTGTTCGAGGTCTAGGGTCCGCAACAGCTGTCGAAGACGATGATCGGCGCGGGCTTTCTGGAATCTTCAGGTTTGATACCTTGTCTGCTTGTTCGGCCTTTGTAGGAGTGACCTTATTAACAGCTGCACCCAGAGCCTTAGTCAGGTATCCAGTGCCTGCAGTTTCGTTCACTGTGATGCGCAAACGACCATCCTTCTTGACCTTGCCGGATGTTTGGTAATTCTGGTTTCCTACGCTGAAATGGCCGTATTTGTCCTCGTCGTGGCTCGCCTTCTCTCTTCCTTTCTTCTTACGCCCTTTATCATGAGATTCTGGCTGGTTGGCTTGCTGCTCGTCCTCGCCAGCCGATGCCACCGAACTATCACTTGAGCTGAGCCTTGGGTCCTCTGGTGCTTCCCAGATCGCCTTGTTCAGATATGATGTGCCAGCCCTAGCTGGACCGGGTCGAAAGTAGGAATGATGATGGTGATCGCGCCGCGGTTGCTCAGTCTGCCAGGACTTTGTCGGTCTCGGTCGACTCTTTTGGGCTGGTGACCTCTTGGGTGATATTTGACCGTCTGTTGTTGGCAGATTTGCAGGATCTGACTGGATTGGTGTTTGTTTGACGCCGTCGCCAGGTTCGATGTTCTCCTTTGCGCTTCTCGGCGATAATGGGCTTTCGGGGGATTGAATGGGACGTGGGATAGGGGCAGGATATGCGACGTCTCCATGGGTGTCTGTTATGAGTGTTGTCGATTGTTGTCCATCATCGTTGTGGTGTTGCTCTGATACTTCAAGTTTGAGCTTGTTGGGGTCTTCTTGTTGAGGGTCCATGGCTTTGTATTTGCGGTTCCTCTGAAAGAACGAGGAGGTTTGATGGTATATGTCGGTTATGAGAAAAGGCAAGTTGAATTAGAGAAGATCGAGTCCGTATTGCGGTGGCTACCGTGACGAACTGGCGTCGTTATCGTGTCACGGGTAGTACGATATTTGCTGCTTGCAAACTTGGCAGTATGTTAGTTGCTACTGTAATCGCATATGGCAGCCCATGATTCACAGGTTCCGAGATGAAAAGGTGGAGGACATTGAAGAATCTATGATCAGGGCCAAGGCTGCCCGAGGTGTCATTAATAATTCCTGTGCCGTCCTGTTCCAGCAAGTGTCACGAGATACCTTATGGATCTTTTTGGCATTCGATGTCAGTGCTTCTTCCCCAAATTCTGGTTTAAAAGAATACAATGATGTCACTTGCCGTGTTATCCACAGCGGAACCCCTTGGCGGTCGGCGGTCTTAGCATCTTTGCTCCGCAGGGCTAAGCCTAAAATAATTTGATGGGGTCACACAAGAGACCAAGCAGGGGGATAGCAAAAAACTAAAGACCTCGATCCTAGGTGACAAAAATATTTAAGTAAGACTTAGTCAGCTCTTTAGTTGGTTTATTTTGTTCCCTAATTTTGGGTCCTACCTTCTGACACCCTAAGGCCAAGGAACAGCAAGCTTCGTCGATGATGACCGCTAATTTAGTTCCCTCGGGACAGATACCGGGCTCGGGCTTCAAAATGTAAGGGCTGCATTTATGCTTATGCGTTGCATTGCATCGCATTGATTTGCTGTTCAGCTAACGTTTAAGTACCTTACCTACGGTAATAGTAAGTCTTGTCCGTGGAAGTCTCGTAATCGCCTCTTTCACAGGTATCAAGCAGGTATGAGTCCAGCATGCCGATTGAAACCAACCTAACTCTGCTCCGTAGCTGTGTGGTTCTCACAAGTCAATGTCTTACACATCTCGATCTACTACGTAGTAGGCGCACGATAACCAAAATTATAAGTTGTGCGGCTGGTTGTAAAGCTTAATAGACAGTGGCATTTTCACCTAGCCAATAGCCTGGACTAGCAACTGACCACGGTCATCCATCTACGTAGCGACAGAACTCAAGGCCCTGATTTGCCAACGAAACAAGGCCAATCTCCCTGTGCATCATTTGCCTGAGTCGTGGCTTGGCTTGGCCACGGAGTGTATGGTCCGGGGCGGATATAGGCACCCAAGATATGCATCGTTACCCTACATCGAATTCACTGACCAGGGATATTGTAATTTCTTAGCACCTCCCTCCCTTAACAAACCAAGAAAAGGCCGATGCTTTTTAATGAGGTGAGAATATAAAAATCTCTGGAACTTGTACTCATGATTAGCTTTAGTGATTGGAACGAAAGTCATTGACCATGAAGGCTATGTTGACATTAACAACGCAACTTATAACCTGTCATATTTACGCCTTCTACAATCGGAAAACATGACTGATTGCGAGTGCAACGAACCAGCAAAAATCGCTGTCCACTATAGATATTCAAATGCCGTACTCCTATGGACCGTACCTCAGCTGCAACGCCCCGTATAATCCATATCATCAAACCCTACTGCAAAGGAACACGCTCGAGGGTATCCATCAAGATACCTAGTTGCATCGAAACCTGGTCTTGTTGCCCTTGTCCATCAATCTCCTTCTTGTCTATCGCCTCCCTTAGGCGCTTGGCGGCTGCCAGCAAGGGGCTTGCGTATCGGTGCTCAACTGCTGCGGCCATTCCAGCAGGAACCAGATTCTTGTAATCCTGACCACCGAAAAGAAACAAAGCGAAGTTGGCAACCTGAAGATGGAACGGTGCAAACTGGAACCAAAAATCCCACAAGGCCTCCAAGTCTGTCCCTGCGAGGTATTCAAGATCCTCAAAGAGGGTATACTGAAGTGTGTCCAGGCAGTCCGGCTCGGCAAAGCGGCCCTTTGAGCCAGCCTTGCGGGCGGCAATCATCTCTTCGCGTAGCCATGTCACTGCGCAAGCTTTCAGGGATGCAAACATGCAATTTTCCAGCAAGTCTTCTAAAATACCCAATCTGTCTTCTTCATGGGGATCTTCGTGAAGAATGTGACCCGCCAGCACGGTGGCTGCATTTCGGACTCGCAACGATGGGTGAAACACAGAAATGAGCGTGAGTAAGTGATGATACGACATGAAGGTCACGTCCCTATCGTCGGTCCCATTGGGTCCAATAATTCGTTTCTTGTCGTGGAGCCAAAGTGCAATGACTACCAAGGCCTCAACAGTCCCAGGGTTGCCCTCTATTTGCGTCTGAGGATCATCTCCAAGGAATCGCTTCAACAAGTTATGATGCTCAGGAAAGATGTAAGTGTCGGGCTGTTCGTAGTCGGCGTCGAAAATATCTGATGCGAACATGCGATAAGCAGTCAAGCAAAGAAATCCACCAGTTGATAGTTTGATAGCCTCAGGATGCTTAGGATCGGGGTCAACGGAGAGTGGATTCACAGCAAATGGTGACTGCAGGGCCTTCTTGACCTCAGCCGATGGCAACTTCGCTAAACCCAAATCGCGAGCAACAGACTGAAGAGAATTAGCAAAAAGGCTCATCCACTACGCAATACCACTTACAACTAACTGTCCAACCAAAGCATCTCTGGCTTGGAGCTCGTCAACCTGCTTGAAAGCCTGCAACATCGTAGGCTTCCCTGGCACGATCCTCTCTGGGTTGTAATATTCCAAATGTCGTGCTGCCCATTCTAGACTGTTTGAGTTGACATATGCTTCTAGGATACTCGTAACGAATGACTGTAACAGGCGCGACACCAGTTCAGCCTCACCCTCGGCTGTCTGACCTGCATCTGCCTCAGGATCGGGTGCACTCCTGGAAATGTCGCTCTCTTGAAATGGTGTTTCAAGCTTGGTGCTGGACTGACGAGTGGGCAGTGGTGGCCGCTTTCTGCCAGAAAGGGACCGTATAAGATCAATGACTGCGGCTGTTGTTTCGGCACCTTGGGGGTTGTATGCTCGGTAAACGGTCTGTAGTGTATTATGAAGAAACCGTGATGGCGCCTTGACCTGCAGTCTTCTATGGAGGATGCCTAGCATGCCAACTAGAGTGATGAAGTTTGCGCTTGCAGAGGCATCACCAGCCTCAGAAGATTCCGCCTTGGAGTCAAGCACTTCAAGCACCTTGAGAATGACTTCTCGAGGGTTTCCAAGACGGGCAATGGTCTCTAGACAGCCTTCGCTACCAGGGACGGAGATCAGCATCTCCACGAGGTCCCAGCCGATCTCGTTCGTAAGCTTGGCATCTTCGAGAATCTCCTGTAGAGTTGGCAGAACTTCGGGAGAAAGGTTTGTTTGGACGACGGTGAGGTATGTGAAGCCGTCCGTGGTAGGGGGCCGAGCCTCCTTGAGTCTTTGGATAGCTTCGTCGACGGATACCATGATGCTAAATGGATAATCGCCGTGCTGTATTCTCTGCCTCTACCTTCTTATGCAATGGCCGATTCGTATCTATCTCACGTGTAGACTAGCTCGATCGAAACGGCCTGGGAGTTTGACGAACTATAGGTACTGAGGGGTCGATCGTTCGGCTCGTGACAAGTCTGGTGTGGTCAAGAAAGCACCAAAAGTGAATGTTATTGGGAGCGCAAAAAAGAATTAAGAAAAGAAGTTCAAAGAGAGAAATAGCCGAAAGGGATAAAGCTCCCCTGATCGATCGACAGCTTTTTGTGGTCTCTTTGAGATTGATGAAAGGAACACGAATGGAAGGACAAACGTGCGATGAGGGATGACGAGGAGCTTTGTGGAGACCTTTCCCACTTAGCGCGGGACACTTTCGTCATCACGCTTGTAGACATGAGCTTGTTTTCCACTCGATTTAGAGGCTCAAAGACAGCAACGCCAAGCTTTGATTTCAGTGGTAAAGGGCTTCACTAAAAATCGTTGGAAAACACAAGACTCGTGAGTATAGCACACACAGCTTGAAGAGTTGACTCGAGTTTAGTACAATATAGTAAACAAAACCTTCAATATTTACAACAAAGGTGATTGATATGCTACAGGGGTCAATCCTTGATCCTTCCGTCGCCAAGGCTTCATCCGCTCACCTTAAGTTGTTGACATACCTAGTAGTTAGTGCTTGGCTTTGATATGAACTGTTAGCTCCCAGTAGTCCGTGGTATCAGTTCGACATATGGATCAAAGAATGATGCAGATGTTACAAATGTACGCCAAATCCCAACATTTTTTCATTTTCGCTTTAACGCCTCCCCAGCCAACAACTAACACCAAACCCAGATGCAATCATACATATTCGTACAACCAAACAGACCTCTCTGCGTGAGTAACTATAATACATCACAATACAAAATACACAAAATACACAAAATATACAAAAGAAATATACAAGTCCACTTTCTTTAGTTGCCCCAACGTCGTGAGTGATTTACATCCTCGAGTTTTGGCTCCAACTCTTGCCCGAGTATTTCGGCCATGTCATTTTTTTGTTCTCATAGGCGCTGGGCTTGACTCTCAGAGCCTCCGATACCGACACGGGTTCTTCCATGGGAACTAATCTTGGAAATGCTCTGTATGGTAATACGCCCTGCAATTCTCTTTTACTTAACTGTTTGTCCTTTTTCGGTGCTGCAGCTAGTCTGGCTTTCTGGGCTTCTTTCACAACGTCTCGAAGTTCTGCCTCGTCACTGACGATTTGGGCTTTAAGGAATGGTGTCGTCTCTTGAGCTGGCTCCTGAATACCCTGCATAATAGGCACTCGCGGAGTATACTCGATCTGATCCAGCTTGGGAGCATGCTTTGGATCCGGAATTATGGCAGGATCTAGTCTCGCAATTTCACCCTTCTCCAAAAGTGTGCTGATATCGATGCTTTCTCCAGGTGAAATAGGCGTTGGGTGACTTGGAGTGATGCACTCCATGTCTACTTCTTTGCGCAACACATGGTCGATGTCCACAGCTGAGAAATAAGCACAAGACTGAGGAAGGTCATCAATGCCAACCTGCTGAGAAAATATGGCACGTGTCCAAAGATTGGCGACCTGTAGTGCAAATGCAGCGCGGTATTTGTCTTCATCCTTGACCAAATACCGAATTTCATCGTGAACTGTGATAGCCAGTCGTGCATCAATATTGAACCGGCGGATCAGGTAGTCCATGGAAACAATGAGCAGATGGAGGTAGTCAACACCTGAAGATTGGATAGCCCAGTTGATCCTCGATGTCAGATAACCACCCTTGCTGATGTATCGACCCATCAGAGCTTCAGTAATGCCGGCTCCCAATACTGGCGTCCTTGCCTTGTCTTGCTCAGCAAATTCTTCCAGCTTGTTGAAGACAAATGACTCGGTGCCGCCTCTCCAAAAGGGTCGCTTGTAGAGCACCTTGCGATTTGTCTTTGTGCCTTTGGTATTCGCGTAGAGTTTTGAAGCTGTCTCCAGTGTCTCTTTTTCTGAGAGATTTGGGTTAAACTGCCGTAACAAGGTCGCTGCGAATTTCAGACCGGCTCCATAGATTCGCCCATAATTGAAAACTTTGGCATCGTTTCTGGTAATGCCGAGGATCGAAGCCGTTCGTGAATGAAGATCGGTGCCCGCAGCCTTCGTGCCCTCCAAGGTCATGAACCCAACAGCGTTTCCACCATGAAGCTTGAAGGTTGCGTCACCCAAAAGACTAGCAATCCAAAGCTCTTGTGAATCAACATCCGCTCCCACAAAGCAGTAGCCTTCGGGTGCCTTGACCATTGCCTTGAGCTCAGAACCCACTCGATTCTTCTTGGCGTTACTAGCAGTAAGCCAGGTATTCTCGACTGCTCTGCGAGTTATAGTACCCATCGGAATAATTTGAGGCAGGATGAAGCCGTTGGTGTTAGCGTCCCTCTCATTGGGCTCGCTTTCAGGCTGTATGCCTTGGCGGTGAAGGTCTTGTTCATAAACAGCCATTTGAGATTTGATGCGGTCCCTCGCACTGATCCAGTAGGAGCATGATGTATTCATTTCCAAAGCCTCCTTGGCATATGAGTACTCGGAGGACAATACTCCTTTCTCAAAATAAGATAAATAGCCCTTCGCCATTGGATTAGCACAGCGTGCTGTTGGGCCATCCTTGTGAGGGAGTTTGAAGTACGTGTGAGCATGGTCATCACGCAGATGGACCTCTTTCTCATCGAACTTGCACTCGATCATTTGTTTGGCTGTATATTTCGAGACTTCCACTCGCGACACTCGAAAGGTCCAGCCATATTTATCAGACCAGAACAGCGGGTTCCCATCCCAAGCCAATCTCAATAGTAGAGGAGCAATTCGTGTTCGAACTGTGATGCTGATAGGGGCATCGTTGCTTTGAAAGAGGTCCTTGTACCACTTAGGCATACCCGGTTTCTTCTGCCTAGCTGCAGGTCTTGGGGGGTCATTCTTCCGCTTGCCTTTGACCATTTTAATTTCTTGACCTGACCAGTCAAGTTGCTGCATCCAGGGGTCATTTTCGTACTCCTCAGGATTGTCCTTGATCTCCAACGCTTTATCAGTGAGATTGACAAGTCGTTCCTGAACAGCATCGCTAAGCTTATGGTACGTGGCTTCGGCATTGGTGATGTACGCGTCCCACGACTTATCGATTGGTAAAATGACAGACGAAAGGTGCCTAAGAGCCGCAAAACTGACGGGGTGCGGACAGGTTTCTAGGAAATTGGGCAGAACGATCTGGTAGATACGATGAGTGACTGATACATCGGCAGCACAATAATCTAAAAGCTCGTCCAGTCTTTCTAAGATCTTTTCTCGGTCCAATTCGCTGAAATCATCACGAAGAGCCTTATCAATCGACACGTTGAGGTGGAATTTAGCAACATCGCGGAGAGAGTTGACAGAGCTTCGTTCGACCCAAAGCTCTTCTTCATCGTGCATGCCAGTATTGCTTAGCATTACCGCTAAATCATGACCTGGAGCGGTTTCGCTCGCAATTCGATCCCGCAGTTCCCGATTCTTTTTATGTCTCATCCAGGTAGGTCGCTGTTGAGAGCACATGCCGTTTACAGCAACGTGGAGCGACATTGTGTCGAGAAAGGCATTTCGAGTTTGCTTGACGTTGTACTCTTCCAACACCCGAGCTCGGTCGAAGCCAACATTGTGTCCAACGATAATTTTGGCCTTGGTTGGGTCGCCTAATGGAATCAGTTGCCGGTCATTTGTGGTCTCCATCAAAAGCCACGGCGACAGCCATGCGTACCAGGCAGTCGGGCTAGAAGCGCAGGCCATCACAGCAAAAGGACTAACTTTCCACATAACTTCGGTGTCAAACGACAGCATCTCTTCATCTGGTGCATCGACTTTTTCGGTACGTCCGTCAGGATGATATTTCGTCCAACCACTTTGGCGTATCCATTTTCGAGGCTTTGGTGGCGGATTGGCGCGGGCGAATTGCTTCGCATACGTTAGGTACGGCTCGGCGCAATCCATTCCGAGTTTGTGAAAATGTTCATCAAGCGTGTGCCCTTGAAGAGGAGGAAGATCGAAAGCTATGGGGTCAGATTTATCGGTATTCTTTCCAAGCAAGTCATGGCGTCTCAAATGGTCTTTTGACAACTCGACGAGCTCTTGTGGTGGAGGTTTGACACCATCGGGGAAAATTTGGTCGAATATGTGAGAACTGAGTTGTTGGACGCCTATCTCGTTATATCGGGCTTCAGACGGTACTACAACAAATTTAGCACGGGAAATTCTGTGAGGGAGTCGTGTTTCCTTACAAGAAAGTGTGCCCTTTGAACTTGATTTGATATTGTCGGCGACGGCAGTCAGCCATCGAACATGAGCGCGCAAAGTATGACGACGAAAAGCCTGGTGTCGAGCAATTCGAATGAAGTTGGGCGTTGAACCGCGCAACGGCTGAGCAGCAGCCGGTATGAGCATAACTAGATGCAGCACGATAGCATCACGGCCTCTTGACACTATAAAAGATCCCTTAGGATTTATCGTCGTGTTTCGTCTATATTCGAGCTGTGGTTTGATTGAAGTAAGAGATAACCCTTGTTGATAGAGGTCAGAATGATGAATTTGGCATTTGGACGGGTCCTTGACCAAATTAGTGAGGTGACCCCTGTTAAGTGGATGACGCTGTGTGTTCTTGGTGGGTCTTTTCCATGTGGGGGATGCAAAAGTCTAAGATGGAGGGGTATGAAGCAGGACATGGTTCAAAGATTGAAGAGATATGGCAATTACACGGTGATGGGTGGAGTTAATGGATTGGATTCACAGCGGCCCGGAATTCCCGATCTCTTGCTTTAGGTTGTTATGAACGAATTCTTGTGTGCTACGTGCTTTTGCCCTCCATTTTATGGGCCCGCTAAAAGTTAGGAGATGATGCCTTTGATGACAGAAATGAATGTTGCAGAGCCGAAAAAACAGCACTCATAAAGTGTTACTTATAAAGGATTATTTAGTACCTAATAGGGATAGGAACCTACCAAGTCTAATGTTTGTGTAAGCGTTATTTTGTAGTTCCGATACAGTGGTGAAGCTCCAGCCAAAACCTCATGCACAAGGTTGAAAATGTCCTTTTCAAGCTAGACATTTTGTGGTAGCACTTAAGACAAATGCTTAACTTGATAGCCAACATTTGAAACCAGAGTAATTATAGTACTACAGGACTCTTCTTCAAACCTTGAGAGACTCCCTGGGTAACCTTGATACCTTGGGCCATTTATGCAAGCATTTCTCGACGGCTTCTGTCCTAAGGTATGTCTCACAAATAATAAGCTGCGAGACAGATGTGTATGGCGCAGAATACCAATTAACACGATTGATTAAAAATGAGCATACTTCAATTTCACCAAAGTCTGGCATCGATTGCAAATGGTAAGTGTCGTCGAGGCTATTGTGTAGTGCGCATTATGCAGGGACCCGAACATGTCCTAGGCAAACTGAACGCCATTATCCGAGGATGGCGGAATAATGACACCAACGACCAAGTATCATACCTGAACCTTGACACTTTGAAGATAGCTCCTAGCTATCCGGTGGCTGGCGTTTTCGACAGTCAAATCAACTGGTGCTACGTGGAGTTGACTTGAGTTTGTTATCCAGCCCCCCGGAGGTGACAGAAGAAATGGCCCGTCGTTGAATTTCTTTACAGTAAGTATTATATGAATTTAGAAAAGAATTTGTAAAATAAATAAAATAGATTAA
>PVQA01000529.1:0-40033 GCA_002980515.1 Fusarium burgessii | reverse complement strand
CTGATGCGAATCGCGCGCCCTATCACGCAGCTTCTTTAAAGACACTTGACGTTGTAGAATAAACGTGTTTACATTGTATCATTGTATTAAAGAGTGTAAATGCCATATCCATAGCCTTGTCGTCTCATACACTGTTCAAACATATCACAATTTCCAGATTTCTCTGTCCCGAAACAAGGCACCAAAACAATCCTTTAACCATAATGCTCAAACATGCTGATATCCAGCTAACATACATTTTGACTGTCACCATCCAACCTACTTCTCCTGAACTCGAGTCCTAACTCCCTCGACAACATCAAGGTCAACGACTGGAACTTCAAATTTGTACTTTCCTCGAAAGACATAGTATGCGATACCAGAGAATAGCCACCCGGCCAAGACTACAATAGAGTAGTTCATGTTCTGGGCTGTAACTGGCATGGCAGATGGGAATGTGCTGAAAATGACAACGACTGTGATCCATATCAAGCTGATGACGTTGGCAGCTGGGCCAGCGACACGTCCCAACTTGAAAGGACCAAAGCCATTAGAAGCTTGAAGTCTTTTCCTGGCGAAGAGCATTGCAATGATGGGAAAGGCATAGCTGACGTACATGCCAATGATAGACATTGACAAAATGGCATTGAAAGCTGTAGTGTTGCCAAGGTAGATAAGACCAAGCAGCATCTGAAGAACAGTAACGACAATGACAGAATAAACAGGAATCTGAAGACGCTTATCGACTTTGCTCAGCTGCTTATCAAACGGCGTTGACTTGTCTCTAGCAAAAGCCCACAGCGTTCGAGAAGTCGAAGTGACTCCAGCGACGGTAGCTGCAACAGCAGTGCAGGTGATGATGGCAGAGAGAACCGAGGCACCAACCGGGCTCTTTGTTGCGTTGAGGAAGACTTGCATGAAGGGAAAACCAGTGGGTGTTTGGAGAAGTTTGTCCAGAGGACCGGTTGAGTAGAGGAAGATGATGCAGTAGACGAGACCCATTAGGCCGTTGATGCTTACACTGCCAACCATGGCGAGGGGGACGTTGCGGCTGGCGTGGGGCATTTCTTCTGCTAGATGGCAGGCTGCATCGTATCTGTTGATGGTCAGAAGATGGGAAGGGATTAGGAGAAAGGGGAACATACCCGAGGAAGGGATATACGGCACTCAAGAGGCCTACTAGCCATGAGACACCATCGCTGGCCCAGCCACTGGAGTTGGTGACTTCAGTAAAGACAAATGAAGCAGAGTTCTTGGGTGCCATGACGCCGAGAACAACAACGATTGTCACGAATCCAATGACATGAATGGCGCCTAGAAGCTTGTTAGTTCCGAAGCAGTCAAACACAGGGAGGATACTTACCAGACAAGGTATTAATATGAGGAAGCATCCTATCCCCCCAAATATTGAGCACCATAGCGTAAACAAGAACAGCCCAATAAAACAACATGCCCCGCCACCGCTCAGGAACATACGTCTCATTGTTAACGATTATAAGAGCCTGCATCTGGAGACCAGCAGCAAATGCAGCAGATGATGTAAGAATAACCTGTCCACCAATGCTGACCCAGCCTGTAACCCACGAAGCGGTCGATCGAATCGATGCGGGCGTTAGGGCTGCTACCCAGTGGTATTGGCCTACAGTGTACCATCCCGTGTTAATTCTGAGTTAAAAAGATTAATGTTTAGGGATGTAACTGTACTGACCTCCAGCGGTGGGATATATAGAAGCGATCTCGCCAAGGGAACTAGCGATGCAGATTGAGCATACTGCTGATAGTAGACTGTTTATGTTAATGAGGTGAAGTTTGCTTGGTTGGGAGGCGAACTGACTAATTGTAGAAGAGACATGGTGCTCCGCCGGTGATGAGAGCTGTTGCGACGACGGAGGATAACGCTTCCCATGTCGCCATGAGACAGACGCAGAGGGCAATAAGTGAGAAGAGAGAATACTGCCTTCGGAGTTCCTGCGTATGACCCAACTGCGCAAGTCGCAGGGCGTCATCGCTTGAATCGATTCCGGGGGTATTGCCCTCAAGACTCATGGCGTCTTTATCGATAGACATGGTATGTTTTTCGAACTCTTGTGATTTTCCCATGATTAAAATGATTCGATGATAATGCTTTATAGTATGATTCTTTACTCTGCCGAACTAAATGGCCCGGAAACGTCCTGTCTATAAACCATCTTGATAAGGGAAAAGAGATATCTTGCATACCCCCCTGCTCCACCCAGGTGTCATATCACATCTTGATCCAAACACACGCTAAACAGGGGCGGTATCAAGAACGCGGGGAAATCTAACTTGCTACGTATTAGTTTCTACGAGTGGTCGAATGGGTTATTGTTTGATAATCGTGACCAGGGTGGTGGGGGGAGATAAGCAGATTGTGCTTCCGCGTTCCGAGAGTCGTTCCGAGTACTACCCTCGGAACGTGAGCTTCCGCGCCGCAGTATTTGACAGCTGCGAAACATCACTCAATTCTGATTGAACAATAGCATTCTCCATTCCTCTACTGCATTGTCCTGTGTCTTTTTGTCAACATCATGGCTGCACCTCATCCTCTTTCTGCCCTGAGCGCAAGGGAGACTAACCTTGCACGAGATCTCGTCAAGGCTTCTCACCCCGGTGCGCTTTTATTCTTCAGACAGATTTACCTGTTTGAGCCTCCCAAGGAGGAAGTTCAGAGGTTTTTGGAGCTTGAGCACTCTGGTTCTTTGACGACATCGTCGCCGAGACCTGATCGTTGTGCGCAGGTGTTTTATGATGTTATTGGTGGAGATCAAAAGTCGACGTATACCGAGTCGGTCGTTGACCTTACCAAGCGCAGCATCGTGGCGCAGGAGGTTATTAGTGAGGAGCACCAGGCTAGTTTGACTACGTAAGTGCAAAGGCCCCCGTTGTTTGATATCACATGGCATATCTGACCTGTTTAGTGCCGAGTTCGACATTGTTGTCGATGCTTGCAAGAGATCAAAGCTCTTTCAGGATAAACTCAAGGAGATTAAGCTTCCTGAGGGCTTTGAGACCGTTATTGAGCCATGGCCTTATGGTGCACCTGACCTAGACGATGGTAACACCCGTTACTTCCAAGCTCTCGTCTTTGCCCGTGATGCCCGTCTAGGCCAAGACTCCAACTTTTACGCTTACCCCATTCCTTTGATCCCTGTTATGGATGCCGCTACCAAGGAGATCATCCGCATTGATGAACCAGCTACTGGTGGAAAGGGCGATAGTCTTACAGACAAGACTTACTCACCTGGTGTGATTGATCACTGTCAGTCTTCTGAATATGTTCCTGAACTTCTTCCCAATGGAACAAGAAAGGATTTGAAGCCTTTGATGGTTGTGCAGCCTCAAGGACCTAGTTTCTCTATTACAGAGGGAAATCTTATTCAGTGGCAGAAGTGGAGAATGAGGGTTACGTTTAATCCTCGTGAGGGTGCTGTTGTTCATGATATTCGGTATGATGGACGACCTGTTTTGTACAGATTGAGCATCAGTGATATGGTAAGTCTACTCTCATTCTGTGAGTAGAGTACATGCTAACATGGATAGACTGTTCCTTATGCTGATCCACGTCCACCATACCACCGCAAGCAAGCCTTTGACTTTGGTGATGGAGGTCTTGGTCACTGCGTCAACAACCTTACCCTTGGCTGTGACTGTCTCGGAGTCATCAAGGTACGCCGCCTCATCTCACTCATACTTCCCTAGCTAACAATTCTAGTACTTTGATGGTGTTCTCACAGACGCTGATGGCTCTGCACAAGAAACCAAGAACGTCATCTGTCTCCACGAGCAAGACAATGGTATCAACTGGAAGCACACAGACTGGCGAACAGGCCGTGCAGTCGTGACTCGTCGTCGCGAACTAGTCATCCAATTCATCATCACACTCGCCAACTATGAGTACATCTTCAACTACAAGTTCGACCAAGCCGCCGGCATCGTTGTTGAAGCCCGCGCAACAGGTATTGTTTCCGTCGTCAACATCGACCCTGGCAAGACCAGCGCCTGGGGCAACGTCGTTAGCCCTGGTGCTCTTGCTCAAAACCATCAGCATGTTTTCTGTGTTCGTATCGATCCTTCTATCGATGGTTCGGAAAACACTGTTGTCCAAGAGGAGAGTCTTCCTTTGAGAATGGACAAGCGAACGAATCCCAACGGAAACATGTATGAAGTTCGCCAGACACCAATCACTACTTCACAAGGCCTCGATGCTGCGCCATTCAATAACAGGGTCTTCAAGGTTCAGAACTTGAATAAACTTAACCGCGTAACCGGCAAGCCAGTCGGTTACAAGATCACCCCACCTGCAACGCAACTCCTCCTCGCAGACCCCAACAGCACACAAGCCAAGCGTGCTTTATTCGCCAAGCATCACTTTTGGGTTACCAAGTACAAGGACCACGAGTTCTTTGCCGGCGGCCGTTATACTCTTCTTAGCAAGAGTGAGATTGGAGGTGTAAGCGATGCAGCTGATCGATGCGATGATGTGCTAAATCAGGATATCGTCTGCTGGAGTGTCTTTGGACTTACGCATAACCCTCGTGTTGAGGATTGGCCGGTCATGCCGGTTGAGATGCTCCAATTACATATTTCGCCTTCGGATTTCTTTACAGGTAATCCTGCGCTTGATGTTCCTTCTGATAAGGATATTGGATCAAGATTGACTTCTGGGTGTTGCAAGGAGGAGGGTCCTAAACTGTGAGGCATAGCATGACATGGGATCGAAATTGTAAATCACTGTTTGCATTATTTTAGCATGAATGACATAACGTATTTGATACTATTACATTTTTGATACAATTGCCGGTTGCGCCGTGAAACACTCTCGGTAGTGGAATTCATCTGGAAACAAACATTTGTAAAAAATATTTATGACTCGTTACCCTGGAGTCATGACATACTCGTGGGTCCTTACGAGAGATCATCACGTAATACTTCCGCTTAGCGTTAAAGCACCAAAACCACGCGTCTTCATCGAATACAGAATCACTCTTGGCAAAGCGTATCAGCTGTCAGCAATTGAATATCATCTCACGCAGTGCGTGGTCGCGGATCTCGGCCTCACTGTCTTGGCGACCAACTACCGTGCCAAGCCTCATCCTAACACTCTCTGCCTCATCTCAGCGACGGATCACGGGCCGGTGGGGATTACAGAGATATTGTAGCATCCAGATAGATTACAGGGTAGCCACTCTTGGACAACTCACCTGCGTGATTTATTTCGTCCACTGATATCGGAATCGTCACTGCGGTTCCGACGCAATAACCGCGGTCCAATCGGAAGACTCATTCCTCTGCAGATGATCAATCTGCATGCCGACATGCGGCTCCCGCTGGATAGTGGCACTGTTAGATACTACGTACTCGTATAATCCTTCAACTGAAACTACCAAGTACGTCGGTGGATTAATACACGTAATATGCGTATGATATCTGACTACTCGGTGAATTAACATGAGTAAGAGCGAGGATTTCTCATGTAAGACCCTGTAAAACCCTTGATTATGCATATATGACCCCTCTGCGGAGTTCATGCAACATGGTCAGTGCTATTCCGGAACGACACCCTGAATTCCGAGAGATCCATAGTGGAATCCCGTGGTATTTACATAAGTAATATGCATTGTTTCACTGACCCTTCTTTTCTCCTGCCTTGCTTATCGATTTTACCTGGTTCTGATAAAGTTTGTTAAGTGGATTTATACCCGGAATATATATACAATAGTCAATATGGCGGAACTTACAATCACTGGCTCTGGAGGTCGAAAGATCACGCGTATGTACACACCCCATGATTTATTATTACGTGCATTATTGACTCGCGTTACAGTCCCCACTGGCCTCTTCATCGACAACCAATTTATCCCCGCCGCAGAAAATAAAACAGTCACTATCGAAAATCCCACTACAGCCTCCCCCATCGGCAACGTATCCGCTGCCCAAATCTCCGACGTTGACCGCGCTGTTCTCTCCTCGCGCAAGGCATCAGCAACATGGAAGACTACACCTCCCCAAGAGCGACGTCGGCTGCTTAACAAGCTCGCTGATCTTATTGAGCGAGATGTTCAGGACTTTGCGTCAATTGAGGCCGTTGATGCTGGCATGTTGTATAACATGTCCATGGGGATGAGTGTACCTCAGGCGGCGGAGACGTGTAGATATTTTGCGGGCTGGGCGGATAAACTTGATGGACAGAGCATTGAGTATGATAGTGGGTTGGCGTATACCAAGAGGGAGCCTATTGGTGTTTGTGCGGCTGTTGTTCCATGGAATACTCCTCTGTAAGTCATCTTCCCTTCTCCTACCGTTTCGTACTAACAATCACAGTATGATCACTTCATGGAAGCTGGCCCCAGCTCTCGCAGCCGGCAACACCCTCATCATCAAAACCCCAGAACTTGCCCCTCTCTACGGCCAAAAGCTCGGCCAACTCATCGTCGAAGCCGGTTTCCCCCCCGGCGTCGTCAACATCATCTGCGGTCTAGGTACCGTTGCAGGCCAAGCCCTCGCGGACCACAACGAAGTCCGCAAGCTCTCCTTCACCGGTAGTGTCGGCGTCGGACGAACCATCCTTGCCAGCGCAGCCAAGTCCAACCTCAAGCGCGTGACCCTCGAGCTAGGCGGTAAAGGCCCCAGCATTATTTTCTCAGATGCGGACTGGGAGAATGCGCTTATGTGGTCTACTATGGGAATTACTACCCACAATGGCCAGATTTGTGCGGCTGGAAGTCGTATTTATGTTCAGGAAGAGATTTATAATAAGTTTGTAGAAGAGTTTTCGAAGAGGACTAAGGAAGCGGTTATGGGTGATCCTCTTTTGGAAGAGACTATGAAGGGACCTGTGATTAGCTCAACGCAAAAGGAGAGAATCATGGGATTCATTGCAAAGGCCAACTCTGAAGGAACACAAGTCCTCCACGGCGGTGCTCAATCTCACGAGTCAAAGGGTCACTTTGTTCCCAACACAGCATACGTCAACGTCGCCCCATCAGCAAGCATCATCCGCGAAGAAGTCTTTGGCCCAGTGGCCAGTATCGCCAAGTTCAAGACTGAGCAGGAAGTTATCGACCTTGCAAACGATAACGTTTACGGTCTTGCAGCTTCGGTGTTTACAAATGATATCAGCAAGGCTATTCGCGTGTCGGATAAGATTGAGTGTGGATTGGTTTGTGTTAACTCTTGGGGAAGTGTTAATGCTAATACTCCGTTTGGAGGAATTAAGCAGAGCGGATTTGGAAGGGAGAATGGTGAGGATGCTTTGCATGATTGGACGCAGGTTAAGTGTGTCAAGGTCAATGTCTTTAAGCTGTAGTTAATTGACAACACCATTACCACCTGAAATACCCATAACTTGATATTGAAACCGTATTTACGTAATATCTTGCAACAGGGCAGTGGAAACAGCTAGCTCGCTTATACTTCTTGAGATAGTTGGCCCAAACACTGCCATCTCTGTGAAGGGAAGAGAGATAAAGCATACCCTACAGCCCCGTCGTAAACTTTTGAGTAGATACGGTATTGCAATGCCTATTCTGGTATTGCTTGGTAATTGCAATTTGACCATTGCTTCCGAGTTCCTCAATCGGCTTGAGCGGGAACTTTTTAGGTCGGAAGCAAGTAGAATCACTAATTCCTCATCAAGTACTTACCCGACACTAAGGAGATAACTAAGAACCGCCCTCGCTTCGTTATCAGTTGACGCGTAGATCCTTATCTCTCACTCCTCGGAACAAGATAGCCCGGAACTGAACCATTCCGAGTGCGACAGTGATCAACATCGAATAATGCTTCTCCATGACTCGATTGCTTGTTTATTACTATCTTTATCTGTCTCATAGTATCTGTTCCGGTCGGTAGTTTTGAAATATTAGTCAATGCTGTATCATTGCAGAAACGCCGCATAATGCATTGTTGAGTTCGGAAGGCTCGTATCAGATATCAGATTGTCGTTGTTACTTCCATTCCTTGAGTCTTGTCAAGTCCCTCGCGCTTCAGTTTTTGTTCATCATGATCTCTTCACCAGACTGCCACACGAAAGCGTCTGTCTTCAAGAGCATACAAGTCGGCCAACTTCTTTCCCATCTGTACAGAACTATTGAATCGCGAGAAGGTCGAGATGTCGTCCTCTTGTTCGCTGGGGAGGCTGTACGCCTGGCCTCTTTCATCATGGATCTCTTAGCCTCCTACCTGCAGAAGCTTCAGACCAAGAGATTGAAAGGTCTCTCCAAGTCATTCTTCACAATGTCTCACGTCAACTCAATGGCTACATCTACGACACGAGTCGCAAACAGTACAAAAGCACTCGGAGCCATGCTTGATGAGTGGCAGATCATGAATCGCCTCTGGGGCGTGTTGGATATGTGGATGGCAGCCAGAGATCTCATCAAACGAGTATCTGCTGAACGTTCCGCAGGAAAGCCAGTGAAGCTACTGGATATAGCAATCCAGTCTTCACAAATACTCTGCCTCACCTCATTTCACGTCTCGGAAGCAATTAGCTTCCTCTCATCAAAAGGAATCATCAAACGCTCCCCCAAATCAGAAGAAAACCTAAATTTTCTCGCTATCCGGTCCTGGGCTGCGTTTTCAATGATAGAGGTTGGTCGGTTGTCGTTGGATTGGTTGAACACGGCGCAGGATAAGAATAAACTTGCTACAAAGACATGGAAGGCAAAGTGGAAGAGCGACATGTTGCAGAATTTGGCTTGGGCTAGTGTATCTACGCATTGGAGTATGAGAGACGGTTTGATACCCGAGGCACTTGTTTCGCCGCTGGCGGTGTTTGCCACTTGGAGTTTGGTAAAGGATGCTTGGAAAAATGCGGCTTAGTATATAGCATATGCATATAAAGTAGAGATAATATTCAAGCGTGTTTCCTTCTTGCTGCATAACCAAGAAGCTTTCATTATCTGTCATGAGCTCTGTGTCCAAGATCATTCTGCATTCCCTCGTATTACCGAAATCTTGCTGTTGAGTGCTCCAAGACCTTTGCTCAACTTTTCTCGGAAATATTGCAAAAATTCCGATGACTTTACACAGTCTGTGATTGGTTCTTACGTTTTGTGCGGCAAGCCATCGAAAGTGCGGCCGTCGGAAAAGTATTCCGCACCGGGTAAGCAGGTTATGAGAAAACTGGCGATGACTTCTTCAACTAGTATAATAGGCTTTGATTATTTCTGAATAGTTGCAAATCATCATCGTCAATTACTTCACTTCTAATCTTCTTCACAATGGCTGATATCGACATTATGACTAACGAGTCCGTTCTGGGCGAAGCTCTCCTGACAACAGAATCTCCAGTTATCGACTCAACGGACTTATTTGTTCTTGTATCACTTCTTCTCGGTGCAATTGTTTATCTATCTAATGACAAACTTCGAAATCTCATCTTCCCGAAACCCACCACCTCCACAGAAACAACAGCTTCAAAAGAAGATAGTCTTCGAAGTATAGTCCACATCTGCAACACAACCGGAAAGAACTGCATCGTCTTCTACGGCTCACAAACCGGCACAGCAGAAAACTACGCTCAGAAACTCGCTCGAGAAGCTAGTTCCCGCTATGGACTTGATCCGATGGTCGCTGATCTCGAGGAGTATGATTACAATGATCTTTCTGAACTTTCGGAAAATGTTGTTTTGATGTTTGTCATGGCTACATACGGCGAGGGTGAACCCACCGACAACGCTCAGGACTTTTATACTTACATTACCGGCGGTGAAGATGGAGATAAACCTGATGTTGATCTTCAGAATCTCAAGTATGTTGCTTTTGGTCTGGGAAACAGTACTTATGAGCATTATAACGCCATGGTTCGGAGAGTGTCAAAGGCTTTGGATCAGCTTGGTGCGAGGAATCTTGCTAGTGTTGGCGAAGCGGATGATGCGGCTGGAACGACTGAAGAGGACTTTTTGTCTTGGAAGCAGGATATGTGGCCGAAGCTTGTTCAAGAGTTTGGTCTTCAGGAGAGAGATGTTGCTTATGAGTCGACCTTTGGTGTCGTGGAGAGGGATGATTTGAATGCTACCTCGCCTGGTGTTTTCCTTGGTGAGGCAAACGCGGATCATCTTGATGTCAGCTCAGGGAACCGTCAGTTCAGCAACACCAACCCTTACATCGCCAATATTAACGAATCTCGCGAGCTATTCACATCCAAGGACCGGAACTGCATTCACATGGAGATCGATCTCGGCGACTCAGGTCTGTCTTATGAGACAGGCGATCACGTTGCTATTTGGCCTACAAACTCAGAAGATCAAGTCAACCAACTGCTCGGCATTCTTGGTCTGACTGAGAAAAAAGACAAGGTCATCTCCATTGTTAGCAGAGAGTCAACAGCAAAGTCACCCGTTCCTACACCAACGACATACGCCACAGCGCTCCGATGCTACCTTGAGATTGCTGGAGCTGTTTCCCGAGAGTTCATCAACATCATCGCTGCTTTTGCACCAACTGAGACCGCTAAGGCTGAAGCGACTAAGTTGGGTGGTGACAAGGTCTACTTCCATTCCAAGATCAGTCAACCTTGTCTTACACTTGCCCAAGTGTTGAGTATGCTCAGCGATGGTCGATCATGGACAAAGATTCCTTTCTCAGCTGTTGTAGAGGGCCTTAGCAAACTTCAGCCACGTTACTACTCCATCTCCTCCTCATCTCTGGTACAGCCTTCTGTCGTTTCCATCACTGCGGCAGTCGAGTCTGTACAGATCCAAGGACGTCCTGATGTCTTCAAGGGCGTTGCGACAAATTATCTACTTGACCTAAAGAAAGCACAGAACCAGGAACCTCAAGAGCTTGGACATTTGATCAATGGGCCGAGAGAGAAATACTCTGGCTTCAAGGTACCTGTTCATCTCCGCAAGTCCAACTTTAAGCTTCCAAAGGATGCATCACGACCTGTTATCATGATCGGTCCAGGAACAGGTGTTGCTCCGTTCAGAGGGTTCGTTCAAGAGCAAGCTGCTTTGAAGAAACAGGGTAAGAATGTTGGTAAGAGTTTACTATTCTTTGGATGTCGTCGAAGAGATGAAGATTATCTCTACGAGTCAGAGTGGCAGGTGAGTTTAACCATGCGCATCTCAATGCTTAGATACTGACTCGTTATAGGAACACAAGAATACTCTGGGTGATAGCTTCGACATCCACGTTGCCTTCTCAAGAGAGACCAAGCAAAAGGTCTACGTGCAACATCTCATCAAGACACATGCCAAGGAGGTGATAGACATGATTGAGAATGGCGCGATTGTCTATGTTTGTGGTGACGCAAAGCATATGGCTCGTGATGTTAACTCGACTCTCGTATCGATCTGGGCTGAACAGCGAAACATTTCAGTTGAGAGTGCGACTGAGAAGGTAAAGGGCTTGAGGGATAACGCCCGATATCAGGTAGGCATAAAATTTCCAAGGACAATGAGAAGGACTTTGCTAATACTTGTTGTAGGAGGATATCTGGTAGACATGTTGCTTTGGCAGTATGGTTGGACAGTTGGCTTTATCTGGAAGCGATTGGAGTAAAATCATTATTGTTAAATACTATGTAGCGAATTTAAAAGTTTCAAATTTGTAGAAGTATGATGGTTTCACCTGCTTCTTGTGTCGCATGATTAAACGCTTGTCGATGCAATTCTCTTTCAGAGCATCATGAACTTCCTAGTTACCACTTTGACATGTTAGCTCATCAGCACCGATAATCTTACTAAAACTCTCTATACCGCCTTTTCATATGTAGCCTGCCTTTAGAATTGTCCGAGGAATGCCCATTTGGTGTTTTATTGACGCTGTGGCTGGCTGAAGCGCTCAGACATGATTTAAACTTGTTCGTTTATGGCAATTTTGGCGTTGGGTTATTTGGGGCCAGGATGCTCTTGGGGAGGTGAATTCCTATGCTCCTCATGAGTCTGACACGAGCGAACTTAGTTTGTATCATAGTTAGTTTTATGAATTAGAATGGCTTATCTGTTCTTAGTAGTGAAGCTACTCCATAACCATAACGAGATGGCTATGAATTTCGTTAACTGCAACGCATCTATATGTCGTCTTTCCAGGTCTTTCAAAGTGGTCATTCATATCCCTCCCGCCCTTCAAACTATTGTTTTGCCACTAAGAATGGATTCGCCTTTGCATAGTTCAGAATCGCATCAATCGCACCCCAGCCACCCTTATCCTTTAGGTCATAACTTTGTGTCTTCGTCCATACAACTCTGCCGTTTTCCCAGCTGGCTGGGACTACTCTATGATTTTCATAATAGTAGAACCTGACCCAGTTCCCCCAAGAAGCAATCGCCCACACATTCTTGACGTTGCTGCCACCACACCACGCGCTTATCTGGTTCACGATATCAACCCAATCATTCTTCACTTCGCCTTTACCCTCGAATACCACGAGTGGGCTGCCGAGTTTCAAACCGTTGCCCTGTTGTTCCATCTTTCTAATTACCAGATCCGCCTTGCTACCCTGGGTCTGATTGATATCTGCAAGAGCTTCTGGGCTGGTGATGTAGCCCGTCCCAGTATACATTGGAGGGTAGTAATGCGAAAGCAGGGCGTTCCAGAGACCGTTCACGCGCCACTCCACATCAAAATAGTCGTCATTCAACGCGGCGAACGGTGATGGGTTTGATTGCATGATGGTAAATAAAAGAGGACGAGTTCTGGCGCCTATGGTTCTTGTATGATGTGGGTTGGAATGATTGATGGGCTGAGTTGTTGAGAATGAGGAAATAATATTGTAAGCAAGAACTTGACCATTTTTATAGACTTTGGAGGACGACGACATTGATCGAACGTCTCAAAACAACACGCGTATTGATTCAATCGACTCTTAAGCTCTTCAAGCCACACGACCCGCGGAAGGCCAAGATTATTGGCAATGTCTTACTTCTCAACACTGTTATTCGCTCATATAGTTCCCAGCCAGCCACCGGAGAATGTATATCTTTCAGCCCGCCACAGTCTGCGGTTTCTCGTACGAGAATAAGCGCCCGACCTGTGATATAGGCAATGTCTCACTTTAGCACGGCTGTCACATCACATCGGCTAGCCACGTCGACGGAGTAGGCCGATGGGCACAAATATGGTGGCAACAGTGGCACAGGCGAGTCTTGATAGAGAATTTCACACAGTTCTGTAGGGAATAGTGAAGGTTCTTAATATTCGCAAAATCTGGGATTCGTGAAAGTGGTTGACCGTTCACAGGCCAGACCCCCCAACTACCAAACACGGGCCAGACTTGGAGAAGTCATTGACGTCGCGACGTGGTCAACTTCGTAGCAGTCTGCCCTTTGAGTCCCAGCTTCAAAGTCATTTATTACTCTCGCTCACGTGTCAAAACACTCTCAGCCTCCTTCCTCACATCCCAGGCATAAAAGAAATCCCGGATAGGTTTCGTAAAGTTCATCGCATCTGGAGGGAATATCCCTTCACCCCAAATATCCTCAGCTTGCTTCCGGAGAGCACTAGATATTCCTGGCTGGGCGTAAGACAGCAGCTGCGTTACATGAATGCGGTGCTTCAAAATGTCATTATAGAGGCTGAGACTTTCAGGCACTTGTTCTGAGTTTTGACAATTCGTGAATAAGGACTCTAGTGCTGCTGCTTCTTCAATTGCGAGAACTGCACCTTGTGCTACGTCTCGTGTTAATACATTGAACCGTATATGGAACGGACAACGTACCGTGGGTTGGCTGAATGGGATGAGCAGCATCACCAATAATCACAGCTCTCTGCCGTGTATATGTCTCGAGCGGCTCCCTCCGAAACAGTTTGTGAACAGAAACACTCGAAGACAGACTGAATAACTTAGCCACCAACGGATTGAAACTGCCAATCATAGGAAAGATATCTTGCACATTGGTATCAGTATTCCACTCCACTGCATGCTCATTCTCTGCTTTGGTCTTATGTTTAAACGCTATGTTGAGCATCTTTCCGTCTCGGCAGGGATAGGTAACGAGGAATGTCCCTGTGGAGAGTTCGAATGGGACCCAGAAACCTGGGTCTTGGTCTTTCCAGATATCTGCGAGGTCTGGGTCTTTGTTCACTTCGGAGAAGGGAATTAGGCACCGGTAGAAGGAGGAGCCTATGTCTTCTAGTGGGACGTCATTTCGCGTGATTTCGTTGATGAGTTTGGTCTGGAGTGAGGGTTATCAGCTGATAGACTTATGGATAAGACAAAGATGAACTCACCCGAACTCCATCGGCCACTACGACGAGGTCTTTCTTGAATGTCTCACCATTATCCAGCACAATTGTGCCGCTTTCGCAGTCAAAGCCGGTAACAGAGTTTCCATTATGAATCACCACTGGCTTTCCGGGATCACTAGCATCGCTAGACAACGCCATGTCCTTCAGCGCAGTATGAAGATCCACGCGATGAAAGAACATGAACGGTGCGCCATAGTCATCTTCGACGTCGCTAAAGTTTTCGACAATGACATCCTTTAGAGTATGAGGATCTACCATGCGCATCTGCTTGTTCTGTATGCCCCGCGCTGCCTTCGGATCGAACCCGAAATGTCGGAGGATGCGCATTCCATTTGGAGTGATGGTGATGGCGGCGCCTATCTCATCTTTGAAGTTGGATCTCTCAAAGATCTTGCAGCGTCAGCAACACGCCTCTCGTGGCTGATGGGAGGTTCACCTCGACTTGAGCTCCTGTGCGCCTTAAAGCGATAGCGGCACTGAGCCCTCCAATACCGGCGCCGATGATTCCGACCTTCAAGGTCATGATGATCAAGCGGATGATAGTTGGGGTTGCTGAAGGGCTTTCTGCAGTGACACAGCGTCTTATTAAGAAGCTGCTACGCCTCATGGATCAGCAGCGTAAACCCCGCCTGCGAAAGACCCATGCTGACATTGGGCGCTTAGATAACAAGTCAGATTTTACAGTTACAGGTCAAATCCTTTTAAAGAGAAAGGAAATTGCATTGACGGGCTTTCGGATTTTAGTTATGTCCGTTTTCGTGGAGGATTTACTAACGATATCCCTGAATCTGGACTAGGTAGTTTTTGGTGAAAGTTTCGACAACAGCAAGACTAAGCGGGATCTGCGCTTGTTGATCTTTGATGACGCAATGTGTAATACGCTGGATGCGCCATACGCTCGTTAGCTATACGCCTGAGCTAACATTAAGGCTTACTGACTAAAATCTCATAGATGGGTCGCCTTCACTATCTTGAACTTGACTCACCTGCACAGCAAACGGCCACGCTCTGCAATACGGCGCATGATCTAGATAATTGAGGGGTAAACCGCTTATTCTCAAGTTCAGCCTTAGGACAACATGCATGACGACAATCGGAATTGAGGTGGGCTTGCATTAGTTTCTTCGAACGGCAAATAAGAGCTGGTCCTCAGATGTCAGCGTAACATTTGCTTCCGCGGGCATATGCTTATTCATGCTTGGAAAGAGACATACATACGCCGTAGCGCTCTACAGCTCTGTTCTAAATAAATAATCGGGGACATATTGACAGATTAGGGCACTCGAATGATGAGTAGCTTGGGATTGCCCAAAGGTATAAAAGTGACCGACGCCACCTCTTAAATCTTCTCTTTGCATTCCACTGAAACTCAATTCAACATGACTGCAACATCGTCTTTACTATCGAAGCTGAAGGGCCATCTAGCTCAGACCCAAGCTAAGCTCTATGAACCCGATGAAGCAGGCTACAAGCAAATTGAGCAATGTTTCATTGAGAAAGAAGTCCAGACTCTTGGCGTCGTTAGGCCTCAAGATGCAGAAGATGTTGCACCAGTGGTCCAATTCTGCCTGAAGCACAACGTCGAGTTTAGCGTGCGAGGTGGAGGGCATGATTGTACCAATCGAACGCTCGTCGATGGTGCACTTGTTATTGATATGCGAGATATAAAGCACGTTATCGTCTCCGAAGACAAGAAGAGCGCAAGAGTTGGTGGAGGGATCCTCAGTGGTGACTTGCTTAGGGCTCTGGGTGAGCACGAACTAGCCACCCCTTCGTAAGTGCTTCGATCTGAAGTCTTCAATTTTGATACTTATTTTGTGTTGCAGTGGCACTGTTGCAAGTGTCGGATATACTGGATGGGCGACACTCGGGGGCTATGGTCCATTAGCATCTCATTACGGCCTCGGCGTCGATCAAATCCTTGGTGCAAAGGTTGTCAACGCTCGTGGGGAAATCCAAGACGCCAATGAAGAACTTCTCGTTGGCATCCGTGGTGGTGGTGGATCCCTTGGCATCATCGTTGAACTCACCATCAAAGTCTACCCCATCAATAAGGTACGCTTTATCATCATCTGACCAGGACCTACCAGGATCTCAACTTACATGCTTAGATCCTGTCATATACTTTCTTCTTTGACTCAAGCGATTTAGCCGCTGCCCTAGCTTCATATACACAACACTACGAACAGCTTCTGGAATCAGGAGAGCTCCCCGTTCATCTTCAACTACAGCCAATTATCGCCGATATCCCAGGACAGAACCCTAGCTTTATGGTAATGGCCACCTGGCATGGAGAGGACAAAGAAGAAGGACACTCTTGGATGAAAAAGATCGCCCAAGCGGGGACTGTTGTGATGGAGACGATGCGGGAGATTACACTCGCCAATTTGCTTGAGGATAACGAAAAGCTTGTGGTTTGGCCTTCGTACGGTCGAGTGTACACTCTTAACGTTAAGAGGCTGACAGAGAAGTCGATTGAGATTTTGGCAAGGCATTGTGCTAATGCTCCTGGAGAAAGTCTCATCTTTTCATACCATACCCTACGTTCAGCACAAGAGCCGGAACAAAAGTCTGTTTTTGGCACAAGAGCGAGACAT
Organism: Fusarium burgessii; assembly: GCA_002980515.1. Classification (NCBI taxonomy): domain Eukaryota; kingdom Fungi; phylum Ascomycota; class Sordariomycetes; order Hypocreales; family Nectriaceae; genus Fusarium; species Fusarium burgessii. The sequence continues at coordinate 23,240 of PVQA01000529.1, read as the reverse complement.
CATATGCTTGAGATCTACGCTATTCTTCCAGACAAGGCTATTGCGGAGGAGCGTGTGAAGTGGGCTGCAAGGGTCAAAGCTGATTTTCTGGCAGAAGACGCTGATAATGTTCTCGAGAGTTCGTATATATCACTGGGTTCACACGAGGATGTGGATGTCAAGAAGGTTTATGGGAAGCACTACGAGACGCTGGTGGCTTTGAAGAGAAAGTATGATCCTGGCAATGCGTTTAAGCATAGTATTCCAAGACTGGTGCTTGCTCCGGCAGGGGATGAGATTATTGAGATATGAGTTTATTTGTAGTAGTAAAGCAGGCTGTTTCAATGTTTAAAGTGTATCACTGAGGGGGTGCAGCCGGCCAGCAACTCAACAACAACCTTATTCCTAATTCTAGGTTTCCGATGCCGCACATATTGTTTCACCCCATGAGTCACTCCATATCATATATCTCACCACTGAAAGTGCTGAGGCTTAAATATTCCTCTTAATCCTCCTGATTTCGCGCAAGCAAGTGAGAAGACAGGAAGCCCACGGCGTATTCGTACAACCCAAGGCCTCCAACGACCAAAGAATGTCAGGAAGGACATTCCAAAGGAATGAGCATTACAACGCACCTGATGAGGTCTCTACAGTAACTCATATGAAGCAAGTCCATTCTATGCTCAACTATCACCTCGACTCGTTGGAGATGCCACCATTTCACACAACTCGTTCGCTTTTCAGAGCCCTGTTTGTTGCTATACCGGGTCAAAACTGGAGTAATTGCAGTGTTATGGAACAAGTTGTATCTCTCAAGGTCCTGATTGTTCTCACGGGCGAAGCAGAAGGGCTCAGTGAACCCATTTCTTTTGCATACATCACAGAAAAGTCTGAGCGCAAGACGTAAAGGTTTGCCAGCTGTTGAGACCAATCTCGAGAGAGTAATCGACTTCATCATGGACCTAGAGCAACGAGAAGTAAATGTTTTGGCCTACAACCAGATCCATTTGCCGCGTCGAGAGGGACAATACCCATTACAGAGGAGCCCTAGTATGAGAATCAGCAAACCTGGGCTGAGAGGTTTGGCTGGAAAGGCGTAGAGATTGTTGGACAGAGTTTGCGATGGGTAGATATGAACGCGTACATAGACTGTACGGGGTCTGGGGCTAAGGTTGATGCAGTGATGATGAATATCAGGGAGAGAGTTATGTGGGATTGGCACAGGAGCAGATGTACTTGTGAGAAGGAGTGGGAGTTTATTTGATAGATTTCTAACTTTTTAGTTTGAAGCTTCAGCTTAGGCAGTTGCCTTAAGCCCTTAACCTTATCCCCAACGATAGGGAGTTTATTTGATAGGAATCCCAGATATCAGAAGCTTTAACTATCCATCAATAGACCCCATTGGAAAAGTCAACGACGATGGCTTTCTCGACTAGGCCGCCAATGCTCTTGACGAAAGCTTGGTGAGCAGGGTCCGTCTTGACATAGTAGTCTCGATCCTCTGCACAGTGGAATTCCACGACGAATCCATGGGTAATACCATTCTGTAATAGCGTTAGTACGAGAATAGAACTACTGGTTTATCACGTTTAATCCGTACCTGTAATCCCTCAGGAGAGTTGTCCCGGCCACCCTTCACCGAGGTGATGTAGGGATTCTTTGTATCTGGGTGACAGCAGTTGTCCTTGAGAGCAAGAAAGCGGTCGCAAAGCTGGAATTGTTGTGAGCCATAGCGAATAGTCGTAGGTTTGATGGATAAATATGGTACGAACTGCTTTTACATCCTCGGGCTTGGCGTCTGCCTTGATCTGGAAGAGTACGGTGTGTGTGATACTCATGGCTGCGAGTAGAGTATGAAGAAGATTATGTGAGGCTGAAAGAAATCAAGGACAAAAATTTGAAGGAGGGAGGGAGTAAAGGATCAGTTCATCGACATGGAGACAAGAGCTTCCCCGCTTGTATCACGTGAAAATGAATAACTCCACAACTTCTGTTGCAACGCAGCCAACACCAGTAACATCACTTCAAGTCGAAAGTGAATGAAGCTTGGATAGTGGACAGGCCCTTTTCGGGAACCATATGCTGTTGAGATGTCAGTATCGTGTAGTGGGTACTGAGCTGTAGGGTGGTGAAGCCTGTCTATCTTTTGCTGTTGCATCCTGCAACGACCAACATCTTCCTACTAAGTCCCATGAATCAAGAGTAGTTAGGAACGGATACGAGTATGTTTAACATGTTTGTAGGGGGGAAATCGCTCATCTTGTCGTTGATTTAGCTGTCTAATGGACTCCGAGCAAGCTCATACAACCCATTCCCTTTATCCATACTCCAAAAGCCTCATCCCGGTTTGCAGACTGTCGAGTTATCTCAGGCGAACCATCACATGCGGCAAGATACAAGGTTATGTTTCCCATTATTGTCTACGTTTTCTAGCCTTGGGGAAAATGTAAAGCCTCCAGAAAAGAGCCCAAATATTCATTCAACCAACTTTGATTTCCTCTAATGAGATTTGAGAAATTATGGCAGTGGTGAAAACGTGTGATGACCCGAGATAGTTAGGGCAGAAGTACTGAAAGTTATGATTAAATTAATATAAATAGTAAAAGAAGATTAATTATGTAAGTAACTGATAAAATAGCTGTAGATAACCTGAAGTACACCATTAATATAAACAGGGGTTATAACCTTATATATACTGACCAGTAAGGTTAAACTGCCACCTATTATTCCTGCTATTATTACCTGGCGCTACAGCACGAAACCCGGTTTCAAGGCCAGCAGAATTGCTATTACCCACGAATTCATAGCCGCAAGTCTCTATCCAGCTTTCAGTAGCTGTCATCTTATATGTCTTCTTTTTAGATGTACTCTGACTCAGGATATCATAAGGGTATCTCTGGTTTTCGTCCGCACTTAAAGAAACAGACACAAGTATCACGGAAGATCAAACACTCATGATGGACTTGCACATATTGCATCGGAACCGAGAGTATTTCAGGTTTTCACGATGCTCGTGATATGGGGATTGATCTCGACCCTGCATCACGATCTAAAGGCAGGGCCAATATCACCAACCACCTTGACATTTTTCATCTCTTTTTTGTGCTATAAATGCGTCATCTTAGTATAACCGTACATTTCTACCCGGCGACCCTCAGAGCGTCGACCAACTCAACAAGCGTTGTCCAGAAGATGGACGTGGCTGATGAGCTCGCCTGCAGTGTATATTATTGGGGTGACGATCCTGCTTATTAATCGAGACTTTAGTCGAGGGTGATTTGGACTCTGCATAGCAAACGTATAGCGGAGGTCAGGCGGGAAACGCCACAGCCAACTCCAAATTCACATATACAACCATGCAGCCAACAGTTACAGCTTGACCGTTCAACGCCCGTTGCCCCTCATCATGGGAATAGAGAAAACAGGCAATCCAATCAAATTCATAGTCACTGCGTCAGCTCAGGCCAATTAAAACAAAATGGCCAACGACAGAAATTGTAAAATGCATGCGGCCTGACGTTTCCGTCAACTAACCAATCTCTAAAATCCCTCACTCATTTTTGTCAACGGCAATATATTTAGCTAAACTACCAAGAACGGCATCCTGAAATTTGTTCAAACAACAGTGTTACCACCAATTTCTTGGGAGACGGTAAAGTATGTGTTTCCTACTTTAAGCATACTTATGGTTTATAAGTAAAAGTCTTTCTTTACTACCTATTCCACAGGAACTTGGAGCGCGACAGACAACCTTGTTCACCCAGACTCTTTGGAAGTCTGGTGATATTTGCGAAGAATACCAAACATGGAAAACCGTAGTATCCCCCAACGACCTCGGGCCATGTTAACGCTCGAAGAAACTTATCATCAGGAATCCCAGGAGTTGTATCCAAAGATGGCGCTCTTTAATGCGATCCATGGATTTAACAACGAGCATTGGCGGCGTGCGAAATCAGATGGCGACACCTGCGAAGCCCGTAGAAACTTTCTCGATTCATTCGCCTATCTCTGTGACGTTGAAAAGGGCGGATCGACAGTAACCGCCGCGGCATTGCAGAAGCTTCAGCACAGTAATTTCCTCTGGCTGGCAGCAAATGAGGGGATCAAGTGGGAAGTCCACTCCTACGCCACGTCGATTCTGTATGTACTCCAGCAGGCGAGCGTGGAGAGTAGAGATGATGCCCGAGACAAAATCTTCAACATGGCATTGACGAATTGCGAATCACGGATTGGATTCTACATAGAGCACGCAAAGCGGTATGCGAGAAACTGCCGAATGCAGTTAAGGCTGGAGATACCGACGGATACTGGTATGGAGATCCATCTTGACCCCTGGTCGTTGTATGAGAAATATTGACGAGGTCAAGTAGTGAAAACTCTGCGCGCGGATCTCAGAAAAATCGCCGAACCTCGTGCTACATTAACACCAGGTAATCTCATAGACTTTTGCTACGATATGCGTGGATGGAAAGTAGAGGAAATTAAGAGCAGATCAAAGGGGGTTAAAGATGATTTCTATCATCTAGCCCACTTTATTGGACGTCTAGGTGCCACCCGCTCGTCAACAAACAAACTCATAGACTCATTCTTTCAAGTAGAGAGTCTTCGCCATATATCAGAAGTACGCGTGATCACAGCACCAGAAGTCCGGGTGGTAAAGCTCGATTCGTCTCAACTTAGTCCCTACGAGATCGTGTACTCGATTTGCAAACGAGCATCCCAGAACCCGATCCATACACGTTCTGCCCTCCACGCCATAGTCGACCTAGACTTGCCCTCGAATTCGAATATAAGGGATCGCATGCAAAGCCACAGAACCATTCTCACGAGGGTTCACGCAGAACTACAGGTGGCAGACTTTTTCAGTCGCAAACGCATGGAATTCGTGGACTCTGATAGGTACATCGGTTGCAGCAAGCCAGCTTGTTACTTCTGCTTCAGATGGCTAGACGTCCACCACTATGACTATGTTCTTCCTACAACCCACCGGCAGGTCATTCCAGGCTGCCGGGGTCCTGATCTTGATATAAACGAAGCTGGGGCAAACGTGCTAAGGAGCATGTATACGAAAACGTCCCGCGCCCTCGACCAAGATATCTTGGACTTTTTGCTGAGAACCAGAGAAGAGGTTTCACCTAATGCCAATCACTATATGTCAACAGATGGTTCAAGCCGGGCGCCCAGCCAGATTTTAGGGAACATGATTTCTTGAAAGAAGCTATCAATTGAGAGACTAATTATACTGGCTTGAGAAGCAGAAGAAGTGACAAGTCGCACATAAATGGATATATATCACACCCACTCGAATTAGTTATCATATTCGATTATAACATAAAATGAGATCCCGAGGAGAAGGAAGATAATCAATGGAATATGACGATTACATCTGCTATCTTTGGCTAAGTGCGCTCGAGGCTGAAGGTGGATCAGAATCAGTTCTTGAGCCAATTGAAGATGATAGAGCTGCATGAAAATGGCTTAGTTGCTTCCCAAAACCGTAAGCAGCGCGTAGAGGCTCGGATTCGCATTTCTCTGACGGAGACAGGGGTATAGTTCGGCCAATAGACATCTGCTTATGAAACTGAAATGGCTTACTCTCGTTATCCTGTTTAATTAATCAATAGTTAAAGCTTGTGGTATCTCTCGAGAATGACAGTTCCCAAGGAATCAGTAATATATAAACCTGAAAGTGCCCAGGGGACAACTCTGACCAAGAACAGTCGATCTTTATAAAACTTCACTCGATTTAATTCTCTATCTTAACAATGGAACTCTCTAACAAAGCCGCCTACCTTCTTAGTCCCAACAGTCCCACCATTGAGGTCAAATCAGTACCCGTTCCACAACCTGGACCTAATGAACTTCTCGTCAAAACACATGCTGTCGCCATCAACCCAGTCGATGCCGTCAAACAGTCCATGGGCAACATGATGTTCGAGTGGCTCACTTATCCCCTTATTCTCGGTTACGATGTCGCCGGCCAAGTCGTCAAAATTAGTTCTGGAGTGACTCGATTCAAAGAGGGCGATAGAATCGTGGGGGTTGCCGCAGGCATGGATAAGCGCGGACGAAGACCTGATGAAGGCGCTTTCCAGGAGTTTGTCGTGATTAGAGAACATTTGGCTGTGAAGGTCCCTGCCGGTATGAGAAGTGCTGATGCGAGCGTGTTGCCGCTGACCGCGGTCACTGCAGCATGTGCGTTGTTTCAAAAGGATCAATTAGGCCTTCAAATGCCCCAGATCAAAGAGAAGCGCAAAACTACTGGCGAGACTGTCTTGGTTTGGGGAGCGGGCACCAGTGTTGGGAAGAACGCTGTACAGCTTGCTGTCGCAGCTGGCTACGATGTTATTGCTACAGCATCGCCCAAAAGCTGGGATACCGTCCGTGGTCTCCGTGCCTCTGCAGTATTCGATTATCGCAGCTCATCATTTATCGACGATGTTGTTAGTAGTTTCAAGGGCAGAAAGTGTGCAGGTGCCGTAGCCATCGGACAAAGCTCCCTGGCAAAGTGCGTTGACATCCTCAAGATGATTCCTGGCGCTACAAAAAACGTCGCTCAAGTCACAATTGATATGCCAGAGTCACCACCAACAAGCAAGCTCTCTATGATCCCTTTCGTCACCAAATATCTGTGGTTGGCTTCAACAAACAGGCTTAAGGTCCTCAAAAACGGCATCCGAAGTAAGTTTGTGTTTGGGACGGACATCATCGAGTGGGACAGTGAGGGAAAGATTGCTATGTTTCTGAGTGAGGCACTAGAGTTTGGAGAGTATAAACTGAGTTCCGAAGCTTGCGTTATTGGGACTGGCTTGGAAATAATTTCTGAGGGTTTGGAAAGGGTGCGGAAAGGGACGTCTGGGAGCAAGATAGTGGTTGTTTTGGAGTAAAGTTGTTTTTTTAATATTTATGCCTACTCCCTCCAACTGAATAGCCATATGTCTAAGGATGATATGCTTTGTAGACTTGGATCGACGCAAGCACACATTGTATTAGCCCAAACATAGCAGTTAGTCCCAACACCACCATGGCAACCCAAAAGATATGCCATTGAACTCGATTACGTCGATCATACCACAACTGGGAGAACGAATCTGGAGTCGAATGAATACGAGTTGTATGAAATGCTTCAGAAAGCAGTAAGTCTTCCCAATGAACACTAGGCTATTATTCCTCTTGATATTGAGAAGCACATCACCTAATCTGGGTTTAGCGCTTTTCGCCCAATACTCGCAATGAGACAAACAATGCGATTCGCTCCATGTAAGTGTTTCCTTTGCGCGCATATCAGCCCCTGAGAAGTTATTCATACAGGTATAGCTATATAAATAATCCCGATGGATTCAGCATCCTGTCTCTTTTCAGGACTGCGCGCATGTCACATGTCAGTGGAATCCGGGAACTGGTTTCCAACCACATAACTAGCGGAGTGTCAAGCATTGGCTTAACAGAATTGGTATGCCCTAACTTACACTTTCCTCCCAACTTTCAACATTGGATGCTGATGTATAGGGTTTAATTCAGTCTATGGGGGACGCCTTTAGCTTCGTGGTGTCCTTCAACCTCCCGTTCTTCCAAGTTAAGAACCAAAATCGGACCGACATTGAAGAGACTGGTAATGGCAGCAGAGCGCTTCGGCGCATCTATAACCTGTCCTTTTTGGACATAAGCGATGACGGGCCTACAAAATCCAGGCAAGACAAAAGTTGCGTATATGAAGCCACCTGGTCAGCCATAGTGACTGGAACGAGTGATCGATACTGGACGGCCGTGTGTCTGGATGACGGCTCTTTCGAAGGGGTGCCAAATATAGACGACTTTGGGAACAACAATGACTCCGAGAGCATATTCTCTCATGGTACTAGCCTAGGAGCTAGATAAATTGCCGCTTGCCATACGAATATCGAGAAGAATTTCGCAGTCAGTATTGACCGCTATGTAAGTCGCGCGTGGAGCAATACACAAGCCTGCAAATGATTCGTGTTCCTCTCTTCCGCCATCTTGAACAGTTGATGTCAGATAATTAACTCAGAGCCCGTAGGTTGAGACGACAAATTCCAAAAGTTGTGACACAACGAGTGGCCACAGGCACCGGCAATGGAAGCGTAATTTGCGGACCCTCTTGGGCAAGTGAGTTCCGCAACTACAAGAATCCTAAGAAGTCTTGACGAGTTCCTATCCAAGAGCCTGGCCATCAATCCAAAAGGTGTGCCTACAAGCCCTTTGTGGACAGACATACAGAAGGACGCGAAAGCTATGGATGCATTGCAAAGCATAAGAGAGGTCTTTTATGAGTTTTGCGATATAAACAATCGACTCTCTATGCTTCTTAATAGTCTAGATGAGTTTACAGGCGAGGTATGTAGTAGCATTTATCTGGCCGAGGTGATTATGAAGAGAACTAAACCAATATTGTAGCAACGATGCTTAGAGTTAGGTGAAAGGCAAATCCGAGGCGAGAGATTTCAGACTTTAACCTTGATAGTATTTGTAAGTTCTAATTCAATAAAGCAGGAGGAATATGCTAAGAGTTCTAGGTGATGGCAATACTTAATCTTGTTGCACAAGTCTATTCTATATCAGACTCTGTTTCACCTGGGTTTCTTATTCTCTTTGTAGCATCGTTGCTAGTATCATTTGTCATTTGTTTGGTTCTTTGGTGTCGCAAACTTTAATATATTTACAGTCTTGTTCCCTTCTCATATAGCTTGCAATCCTCCTGAGCCCGAAATAGATAGAAGATAGGAGAGAAGCAGTTAGCGAAGCCGCTTAATCCTTGCTCATCCATGAAAACTCCATAGGCAGTACGTGGCAAAACCACAATCGTGTCTCAGGTATCGAAGCTCGGCTAGAGAGACAATTGGCTGGATAGAGAGTTCAATGGCCCTCCCTGCATAATTTATAGGGATCTTCGTACGCATTATTTGGCAGATTGGGTCAATGTTACTCTCTCAATGGTCACAATCTCCGTACCTTGTGGATCTGCCGAGACATTGTTTAATAACGCATAGTACGAAAAGATACATAATCTGCACCCCTTGCAGATCCCGTACGAAATTCATTGTCTTGACCATGCAAGACCCTTTATGATGGTCGGCAACCCTTTGCAAATATTGCCGAGAGTCCGATCATCGGGTTTCGGCAGTTAATAACCTCCGAGGTAGCATGCAGAACTAATACAAAAGCTTAAACAAGAGCTGTCAGTCTACCATTAATCCACATCGTCTTAACTTTATCTTTTTTATCCCAGTCTAATACATCATGGAAAAAACCGGGCGGACAGTTATAATTGCGGGAGGAGGTATATCAGGCCTTTCTCTCGCCAACATGCTCGAAAGAGCTGAGATAAACTACATCTTACTGGAATCATACGACAAAATCGCACCCCAGGTCGGCGCAAGCATTGGTCTTCAATCGAATGGCCTTCGAATCCTTGATCAGCTGGACTGTGCCGAGGAGCTACTATCGCTTGTCGACTTTCCGCTCAATAACACATTCGTGCGATATCCTGATGGTTCTGTGATGAAATATCACCGTGATGCCCATATTCAATTGGAAAAAAGGTATGCCAAAAAACTAAAACTATATGTTATAGGAAATTGACATCTATCTAGACATGGCTATCCCACTATTTTTATCGACAGGCAAATGCTACTGCAAGCATTGTACGATAAACTCCAATCAAGGGATTCAGTATATCCTGGACAAGCTGTCAAGTCAGTTCTAGAGCTTGAGGACGGCATCCAAGTTACAACCGATAAGGGCAAGGTTTTCAAAGGAGACATCCTTGTCGGAGCCGATGGAATCTATAGTACCGTTCGAAGCGAAATGTGGCGCATTGCAAACGAAACATCGCCTGGCTATTTTCCTACTAACGAATGGTCCAACGTGCCCAGCTACTACAAGTGTATTTTCGGCATCTCACGCCCCATGGAGGAATTCCAAAAGGTAGCCACTATGTCTACAACGACAACTTTTCGTACCTGGTATTGGTAGGACCTGGAGGGAAGTTTTACTGGTTTCTGTTTGTTAAATTGCCTGTCCCGCTATACGGTGATGATATCCCGAAATACACGAAACAAGACGAAGAGGAACTCGCTGAACAGCATGCTTCTGATCACATAACTCCCAAAGTTACCTTTGGTCAGCTGTATGAAGCTAGAACCAGCTCTACATTGACGCCACTCCATGAATGGGTATTCGAGAAATGGCATTACAAACGCATAATCACCATTGGTGATGCGGCTCACAAGGTATCATCTCTTCCCCAATATCTGCTTCCTTACACTGACCGAAATTCCGTAGTTTGAGCCTGTAACCGGTCACGGAGGCAACTCCGCGATCGAGACCGCTGCATCTCTCGTGAACCACCTAACTTCAGATAAGTGCTCAAACTGGAATAGTTCGGAGATCGATACCGCCTTTGCCGCCGTACAAAAAGAGCGATTCGACAGAGTGCAGTGGCTTGTAAATGATGCCCGCAAGACTCAGCAAATACAAGCTATGGAAACGCCTTTCCTAGCTACTATTGGTCCCATCTTGTCTCGTGTTTTAAGCACACAAATTGTACTTCTGTTGGGTGGTCAAAAGATTGTTGGAGCCACGCGAATCAATAGTATTCCGGTACCTGAGCGAGGACATACGATTCCATTTAACGATGAGCTACCTGCAAAACCTCTTCCTATGAGCTGGCTTCCCGTTGGTCTAGGGGTCATAAGCCAGGGAATGTTGTTTCGGCTCGCGAACCAAATTCTTGGTTCCGTGCAAATTCCAACTACCTTTGGTGGGGAGTCTCTGGTGAAGCATTACACAGGGGTCAAAACCCTCGATAGGATCTTGGCCGCATTGGTTGCTATTTTTGGAGTCCCTCTTGCATCGAACAACCCGGCAGTGAATCTGCAGTGGTTTTCTTTTACGCCGCTGTTGTTGTCGACTACGCTTGACTGGACTCTTGAAAGCTACCGTGCTGGTTCGAAAGGTCTTCTCACTTCATTGTAAGCCTTGAGCCACAAATTGAAGCAAGTCTTATAAGGCTGACACATTCGTAATTTAGTTCATCGATCTTTAGCACTATTTATCAAATCAGGGCCGTCGGACGTATTGCGCCCCTGTACCATTTGATCTCCGTATGCGAGCATATTCTAGGGGGGTCTATAAATACAATAACCGACCGCTCCATTGACAAGGAAGTGGTCGAGTCGTTTATACCCGGTATCATACTTGGATACATCATACCCACTGCGCTCATGCTGTGGCCTTTCAAGAACAACGCCACTTGGCAGAAGTTCACTGCGCTTTGGCAGCCATTCCCCGTTTACGTCGGTCTTATTACTGCTGGCCTCTCGGTAATTCGACGCAACCAGAGAGCCAGTACTGGGGAAACTCAACCCGAGTCGAAGACCTCGAAAGAAAGCAGAGGGCCTGAGAAGCGACAATCGGAAACACACTCATTGTTGAGAGCTGTTTACGCGACCGGAATCGCAGCTACAGCACTTTTCCATCTCTATACTCTCTATCGCATCTCATCAACCCCAAATCTTGGCTTCTCTGATGTCTTCGGCAGTATCGGATACTTAGTATCTGGTGCATCTCCGTCTGATGCAGCCGGCAAGATTCACGTCTTCTTGCAGCGAGATATGTTCTTGAATGCCGCTTCTGTTCTTGCTAATAGTATCTACCGCACCCTGGATCTACGGCGTTTAGGGTATATCACCAATAAGGAGGCTATGATGGCTTCTTTAGCCGTATTGGTTGCGCAGCCAGTGCTTGGGCCGGCTGCAGCTCATATTGGATTTCTGGGCTGGAGAGAGGAGATTTTTATGAGGATTCAAAGACGAATTGGTGTCAGTAATTAGATCAAGGTGATATGGTTTCACCAAACTAGACCATAGAGTTCATAGGATATAAGATCCGATTATGAACGCAATAGAAGCAGTATCAGCAGTATAAGGTTTATAGAAGATACATATTTATAATCTCACAAACCGCACCTTGGAGGTCAGAAAACCAGAGATATTATGCCAGGGTACCGTATTAACTAGCCAAATAGCATGCTCACTTTACACTAAATTTGTCTAGGTTTGTTCAAGTATTTCTATCACGTGGGATCGACGTCTCAATTGGTCCTTCTTCAGCTATATTACAATGCCTTGGTTGCGTTCTTATTCATTCTAAAGAGTGCCTGTCTATCCTTTAGTGCCTCTATTACCTCTTATCCTTTCGTGGTGATCAAGTAGTGAAAGGATTAAAGTCAACGCCAAGACGGTCAGCTTCAGCTCGCATCTTCTTGTTCTTCCTAGTCAAGTGCCACTTGATGATAGTTGCCAAGGTAATACCAAGACTAGCAAACACAATCTGCAAGATCATAGCCATGGTGTACCGAGGCTGATCTCTGTCAGGGAAGAAGTAGGGCGAAATAACATTGCCAAGATGACCAAAAATGTTGACGATAGCACCGCCAGCGGCCCGCTTCTCGGGAGTCTGACCTAGGGTTGAGACAGCCCAGGTGTATTGAAGAGTGTTGGCAGAGAAGCAACCAGCTGCGTACAAGAAAGTCATAGCATATCGGACTGCAGCGTTACCAGTAGCAACGGTGACGATGAAACCGACGACTGAGCAAGATAGGGGAATGATGATGTGAAGACCTCGATCCTTTCTGCGGTCAGAATCCCATGACACGTAGAAAGTGCACAAGGTTCCGAAGACATAGGGAGGAGCAGTCATGAGAAGAGAGGTAACTCTAGTACCAAAGCCTATTGATGTTAGATGGGATTAGAAGGCAAACAGAGATGTGACATACCAAGGCCATTGACAATGGTGGGGAAGAAGTTGTTGAAGCCATATGAAGAAGTGATAAAGATGTTCATGAACAAGAACATATAAAGCTTGAGATCGGTAACAGCAAGCTTCAGTCCATGCAAGACAGTTGACTTTTCAGAGTACTCGACTCTGTCGTCGAGAATTCGCGCAGCAGCAAGCTTACGCATATCCTCAGTCATGTATCGCGTCGCACCACCAGTTGGAGAGTCTGGGTAATTGGGGAGGACGAAGTAGGCAGTGATGGCAAAGAAGCCACTAGCAGCGCCCTCAAGAATGAAGAGCCACTTCCAACCAGCGAGGCCCATGGGACCATCAAGACCGGCAAAGACACCAGCGGCGATGAGGCCGGAGAAGGCTTGGGCGAGGACGAGACCAGAGTATAGGAGGGCGACGCGGAGGGCGAATTCTCGACGGGTGTACCAGCAGGACATGAGGAAGACGGCCTGGAAGATGTTAGTTGGTGAGATGAATGAGGTGTTGGATAGGATGGGGACGTACACCAGGGAAGAGAGGTGCCTCAACGATACCGAGGACAAACTGAACGCCCCATAGACCCCCAGCACTGGTGCAAAGAACGGTCAATGCGGAGATGGCAGACCAAATGAATGCAGCGACAGGCAAAAAGACAGAAGGTCGAACACGAGTGATCAACATGTTGGAAGGCAACTGAGCAAGCATGTATCCAACAGTCAAAACCGCAACAGCAGTCTACACAATTAGCTTCATCCCCAGTACTGCTTCTCCGAAAACATACTTGGTAATCTCCCTCCCCAAGATTAAGATCCTCATTAAACGTGTTCAAACGCGCCTGAGCAATATTCGTTCTGTTTAGGTAATTGAACATGTACAGGATCCATAGCTGAGGAAGCATCCACATGTCAAGCTTTCGAACAATCTTCTTCTCCAACTCCTTTGCGTTCTCCATACCTAGACGCGCAACATGGTTGATGTCTGCAAAGCCCTCTGTCGCTTTCTCTTGGACGATGGAGGGCGCGTCGTTGAGGGCTGAACCAATCTCCTTGTGGTCATCACCACCAACTGTTGGCTTTTCATCTGACATGGTGTACCTCAACGCAGAGAAGAATAGAGGAAGAATAGAGGAAGAAGAATAGGAGGACAGAGAGAAGAACCTGTCTACCGAGCACTGAAAATTTTGATGATAGCGCCCTGCTTTTATACCTCTCCCAAAACTTCATGATTCTCTATCCACTCATGGCGAAAACTCCACAGAGAACAGGGTACTGCATCAAGACTGCGGGGAAGCGATATGGGGGGGCATCTTTTCTTGTAACAGAAGGTGCTAAGAGTCTTGGTTTGTGTAAACGCTTCACGGCCAAGACAAAGCCAAGCAAAAAGCTAAGGATGAGGGTTTATATTGTGGGGGAACATACTACCATTGTCGGAGGACGAGGACGGATATGGTAAGTTTGGAGTAATTCTCGCGTAAAGAGGCTCAAAAATTCACGGGAATTACAAGGTTTATGATGCTGAAAATGAGGCTGTTATAGCCTTGAACATCCCCGGTTCCCCTCACACCAACCGGTCTGTTGTTATAACGACTCCAAATTGTTCTTTTTGGGAATGGCGTAATACTTTTCTCAGCTCTTCTTGGCGAGTGATTTTCCTTCTTTCCCCAGGTCTTGGTCGGAGACCACTTCAACTGCCGACTCTTACAGCCAAGATATCTGGGGTTTGTCTCTAAGCGAAATCCCCTCATCACCAAGAACCCCACAGGCATCGTTCCATTCCCAAATCACCCTCCAATAACCAACCTCGCAATTGGGGTCATTGTTTGAATGCATGCGGTCAGAAATGCCTTTTTATTCTTGGCGGCCCCACGAGGATAATCCGGAGAAGCTTTCTCGAAGATGCGGGATATTAAAAGGATTGAGGCTTGGCTGTAGCCTGGAGAGGAGTCGTATGAATCAGGTTCCTTGCTGTAGTAGCAGTCCCGTGGGGTAAACTCCACAATGACAAGGGGAATCTGAGGGGAGTTGAAGGTGTACAGAGTCCTGCGTAGCTTAAATCTCGGTGAAGCTGGAAATAGGCGAAGGAATGCCAAGGTGAAGTCTCGGTGAAATAATAGAACCGAAGACTTTGTCAGAGTGACAATTTATACGTGTCATAACAGAGACCCTCAAGGTTGTTTGAGTAAATTGTTTATCCATCCGAGACAGACGTTACGTTGTCCCATATTTCTCCAAGACCTGTTGCCGCAGGGATCCCCGCAAACTGGAGTCTTAATCTGAGTTCGCGTAACCTAAAACTTCTCCCGCGATGCACGATAATGACAAGACATTTTTAAATGTTTGAAGAGAATGTGCTCGGATGGGGAGCTTTACGGTTATCGTAGACGGCATCGATTGATCTTGGCTGGTTCTTGGCTACAGGAAGAGAAGGAAAAAATCGGAGCCGCAAATGGCCAAGAGTTTTTGTGTTGTTCTATAATAGGGTAACCTTGTTGTGATGCATGGATGAAGTGGCGGGGAAACGGGGAAATCCACTTAGCACGGAGACAAGTCAGGGATAGGGAAACAAGTCAAGGAGATCCATTGTCTGCCCCAAATACATCATATTTATAAAACAAACTCAATACCTAGCTATAACCAGACGTACCATTCACCCTGTTATCAACGATCACATTGCTCTCTCAAACTGGAGTTTCCCAGTCAGGGCTAGTTCCTGGAAGCGGATAGGCAAGCGGATCGTCAATCGTGTTCCATTTCTCTTTTTCCAGATCATCTGGTCTCAGCTCTCTCCAAGACGCTTGATCCCACTCTACCCGCAGAGAATTTGGTGCATCCCACCCGAATCTGATCCTACTAAAGGTGTTTGCTTCATTTTGGACGAAAAACTTGATGTTGACCGGCTGCTTGTTCCTTCTGCATAAACTCTTAATAATACTGCTTAAGCTTTCGTTCTTCCTTTTTGGGGATGCCTTTTCGCAAGCATAGGAACAGAAGACCAGGCGGGGACGCTTTCGCTGTTTGAGTTCCATGTCAGCTCTTATCGTAGAAGTCGGGGCAACAGATAGGAACATATGTTTTTGATATCTGTCAAAGCAGCTTGATTTCCTTTCGATCGGTACGCACGGGGAGCTAACGCAGGCCTCTCCTCGTCACGACCCCACACACTCTTGATGATTGCGTCGAGAATATATCTGGCTGGGTGGCCATGCGCCGTTGAACTGCCGCTGATAAGGTATACCGAAGCATCAACATGGTTAAAGAAGGTAGCATCAGTAGTCACCTGCGATCATGGTGAGGCACTTTCAGGACGTCGACATGCATCCTCTGGTTCATTTCCTGGTCGCCGCTCAGCCAATTCATAAGATTACCTTTAGAACTGATTGGCTCATTCGATGCAATGATACCGAAATCGGCATCTAGGGTTTTATTGTCGAACGTGTCTCTTTTGGCCATATTCCAATTTGGCATCTTCTCGATGCCAGCGCTGAGTTCGAAAGCATCACCGGTAAATAGCATTTTGAAGTCACCTGGATTCTCATGAGGTGCAACGATTTTCCCTGCGAATAGATCGCGAGAAAAGAAATTGATGATTGACGCTCTATTGGCGTAGTCCGACCACAGTGCCAGATCGTCATTGATAGTGACCTTGGTAGGATCCTAAATGGTATTTAGTGTGATTCTGTTTATCCAAGGAAACTCGCCTACCTTGGGCACCAGAGACTGCAACACTAAATGCTGGAAATCACGGGCGTAGTCCCCATCGGCGCAACCCATGACCGAAGTAGACCATACACCACCTGTTAGGATGGGGTTATATCTCTCATAAAGGTTAATCAATTTTGATTCGAAACTCTTTTCGTATAAAATTATCCTTGTGTTGCCAGTTGTGCTTGGGTTGACGTTGGTTATGATACGTAGCCATGGACCCGTGACGGGATCTGGGTTGATATGGGGAAAGGTTCTTGTTTTACCGTCAGGGAGAAGCCCTACCTCTACAATCAGCTCATGCTTTTCGATGTTTTGTATCTTTGGAACACAATAAGTCCGGTTTTCCTGCCAATCAGCTTGACTCTTGGCGCAATACTTTTTAATCTTGAGGAAATCACTTTCGGCCGTTTGCAAATAAACGGCTCTGAATGTGCTATCCTTGACGACGCCCGGCTTCAAAATATGAAAACGGTACCCGATGGTATAGGATCCAGTTTCAACCAACTTATCAAGACTGACAAATGATCTTTTGGGTGTAGTCACTTGATCGAGGAGCTGCACTTCCACTTGACCTTCCTTGCTGCTCACTTTGAAGAACTCGAGAGCTTTTTTCTGGTAGAATTCCATAGCTCTCTCCTGGTAGGATATGACAGATTCCATTGGTTTGGGCTTATCAGGGTGAAGTTCTCGAGTCCACTGCACGGTTGGTGTTAAATAGACTGGCATCTTTTGGGCACGGTGGGGGACAACAAAGTCAAAGATTGGTAATGTGAATCCTTTTTCTCGGTGAAGTCTTTCTAAGAGCTCGTGAGCATTCCCAGAATGGTCACGGTCTGAATGGGTCACGATCACGCCGGCCAGTGGTGGAGTGCTTGGTTCGAAACGTTTTGGCCACATATCGATATCATTTCTGGTGGTCAACGCGTTGATGATTGTTTGACCGCGGTCTATGTCCTCATTTTGGGAACCTGTGTCGATCAGAAAACGCTGCCATTTCTTTCGATCCCTGAAGTCTTGACTGGGTTCCTTGGAGTCAAGTAAATCGACGACATAACAGTCACCTTCACCCACGTCGACCATAGTCACGGCCGCAAGGGGCTTTTGTATGGGGTTTCAGCTCAAGTCTTGCATGAGTAGATGGAGCGTACTTACATCCTTGATCTTGGAAACAAATTCGTTAGAAGACATGTTGGAAGCGACAGATACTTAATTCTGATGAGTCCACTGTGAACAGAAATAGCGGGCAGTATTAGCAAACATTGAAGGTGCGGCGGTGTATAAGTACTCCGTTCGGACTCAACCCAAGCTCATGACAAATAAGTGTTGTGATCTATGCGTTGCATGGACCGGTAGCTGAATTGCAGGGACGTCTTACTATTGCTCACTGCATCGCGTTATTGGAGTCACTGACGAGTGCATATACAGATGAAATGAGACTTTCACCTTGAGCTGAGGAAAGGTTTGTCATGTAGTACAGCACATTCCAGTCTGAATTATCACGTTCCACCAGTCCAAGTACCCCGAATACCAATTGGAACGATACTGCTGCAGGGTATTAGTTGTGTAGACCAAAGCGGAATCTACCCTGCCCAGACTCTGCACGCTGAACTGGATATGGAACAATATGAAGTGTGTATCAGTAGCTTGTACTTTGTGGCTGGCTGATGTGATGTAATTAAAAGTTACTATCGGCCTAGGGATACACTTCCTTGTTTGTACCTTGCACGTGGCTTGCCAAGGAGAGCTGAAACCCTGAAAGGGAAATATTGCCATTAGAACCCCGAGATTGGTTAGGCCATCGGAGACAGATGTTACAATTCCGAGCGGCATTCTTATCATATATCTAGTACGTTTACGGAGTAGCTATGTTTTCAAAGTCGATTGTGGCTGGCTGATAGAGTCCTCGGGATGTGAGACATTGTGTGATTGTGATTCGAAAAAAAAGTCCTTGCAGATGGAAAGTTCATGGACAGGTAGGTCACCATAGTCAATTATTCACAACCGACCTGAACTTTGCCGTGGCTGGCTGGAAAGAGCCGGAATGTGAAGCTTTGCGTAACTGTGACCTCGAGAGGTTCTCGGCAGGTGACATTCTTAGACGTTCATTCAGGCAAATGAGCCATCCACTACCCTCTTTGAGCTGCATACTGATCGCAAAGCCTACCTAGAGGTCGACCGTGGCTAGCTGAGGAGAACCGGAATATGAAACACTGGGTGACTGACTTGGAAAAGTTCTTTGCAGATTAGATCCACAAAGTCATGCAGGCTTCTTTTCAGCCCCAGATTGCCCTTTTAGGCAGCATCCCTATATTGTGACTGATTTAGGATCTTAAATAGCTGTCCTATCCATTACGGCTGAGTGAAAAGCAGTGAATGTGCCTTGGAATTGACTATGGCTGGCTGAAAAGAGAGTAAAAAGGGTAACAATTGCTTACAATGACATTCACCAATTCACCACCGAATCCATTACTGTGTTTTCCATGAGCCTAAGGATAATCTTATCTGAGATGCTAGGATGAGAGCTAACTAGTGTTACAATCAAGATCGAAATAACTGCAGAGGCGCACGAGAGTGCGGACCGTTCCAGTGCCGAACGTCTATCACTAAGAAACATGACGAACGGCGGCGGAGGATACTTGACTACAAACTTGATCTGAAAAGCCTTATCCCCACTTGCAGCTGCATCCACCTCACATAGAAGTTCTACTTCGAGTTGAATCTAGCCAACAGCTGACGCAAACCGCGCGCCTTGCCTCGTTAAATATGATCCCTCGTCCACCTCGCAGCATTCTCCTGCTGTAGTAATTGTGATGGCTTGCATTAGCTGTGACAAAGTTTTGCATGATTTCACCACACCACTCGGTAGATCGGTGTGCCATGATAAGGATCTAGACTTCTACTGAGTATGTCGTGATTCTTATGGTCACATACCTCATCATTTAGCACATCCAGATTATCAAATCTCTCAATTATGAATTGTGGTCATGATTTAGTCATGTCTCGAGTTTATGGTTGCAAAAGTACTAGACCAAACTCTGGTCTTGAGACCTGCAGATTACAACGATCTCATCACTGGAAGTACGTATCAGACGATCAAATACTGGGGCGAACCTAACATACCGTTTACAAGAAATCACTCCATCGAAATCAGGCATACTTTTCTGATACAGGACGAAGACGAATTCATCAATGAAGTGTGCAAATGGCCTAGAAGTAGGCTTGTGACCAGCTCCGCAAACTTTACATTCGCTTTATATGAGTTCCCAGTCAAGATCAGGAATTGGCTTGCTTTCTAAGTCCTGCATCATTCTCAAATCGTAAGATAACAACATGCAGTGCTTCCCAACCGTTGTATGAATAGCTTACAGGTCTTGACAAGAGCTGAGTATAGAAACCAGCATTACGGCTTGGATGGTGAAAGAAAGCATATGGATACCTCAAAACACAAGATGAACGATCTAAGTCATAGGCCCTCTTAGCTAAAAACGTAGCCAAGGCGAAATGCTCTAAGATTCACTCTGGTATAGCAGCTGAAAGTTTATCAAAACTTTCAAGAATGACCGTACATGGCTGTCTCAGTCCATCAAATGCTACAGACAATATTCAAGAATTTCCGTTGGTATGTGAATGTGATGGAAAGACCTAGTACAGACAAATTCTCAACAATTGGGCGCTTATTGGTAACGCCGCATATGCTGGGAAGGATTGTGACTGAGACTTGCCACTATCGAGTTAGGGAATTTTTTACAAAGGTTTTTACGAAGGTTTCCTTTTGTCCATATCACCTCTTTTCCGGCTTCTCTGCGATTCGCGATGCTGCTGAATCACACGGAAACAATGGTACTCTTGAATCTTCTCATACAGATTCGGTATCTCAGCTAGCCACGTTTAAATCATGAACCATATCCGTGTAATCAACTTGGAGCTGGAATGAGTGTGACGACAATAGGGTAGCGGGAGGCTTGACTTGCAGTTTATGTGATCGTGAGTCTCTCGCTGTTGAAGTATATATATAATGTGAGATGTCTTGTTGTTCACGGCATCTTCAAGGAGAATACTCCAGCTCGAGCACGAGCACTAATTTACCAACATTCTAGAGACAACATCTGGCTTAAGTCCAACTATCTTCCAATATGACGACTGACATGGCTTCCAAGGCCGTCAATCAGATGGCCACTGCGGCAACTACGCTTAGAGATGCAATTGCCGCAGCGCTGCCCGTTTCTGCCACTCAGCTTATGACTGTCCAGGTCCCTGGTACAGTCATTGATCCCAGGTGAGTGGTATCAGTAATCGACAAGGCCTGCAGTTTTGTTTTGCTGACGCTCCATTAGTGAGTTTATGTGGGATCCCACGGCTAGTGCTTTCATACCTCTGGATGTACGCATCGCCGAGGCCAAGTTGGTAGATAACCAAGTCCCCATCTCAAAGATCATGGTGCGACAAACAACATCTACAAACTTGAGGAACATGAAAAGTTCACTGACAATTTTAAGATGGGCCGCACTGGAAAGAGTGTGGCACGAAGCTACCTCACTGCCCTAGACGTCCTCATATCCGTCGAGTCTTCTATCGCTTCCGCCCTTGCTGGCGATAAACCCCTGACGGACCGCCAGCAGAAGATACGCGACCGTTATCAGAATGCCATGAAGTACCTTACTTCCAAAGATGATGCCTCGGGCAAGTCTCGCCTCAAAATCTACGTTGAGAAGCAGGAGGCGTGGAACCAGGCCGTGGAGAGGTACAACGCGGCGCAGTACGCTCAGCAGAAGCTTGACCAGGACAACAAGCTCACAATCAAAGAACAACGCCAGTCTTTTCTTCAGTGGATGCAGACCCATGGCCGAGACTACAAGGCCACCATCCAAGCCAAGTACATGGACTGGGTTGTTCACGGGTTCAAGTTTGATGTCGAGTTCAACTTTGGCGTTGTTGATGTCTCTTCTGCTATGAAGCGCGTCGAGTCTAGCAAGGAGGCCTTCAGAAACCTGACTCTCCTCGCAGCCGATGGGGCCTCCGAGTACAGCGGTGTCAACCTCACGCCTCGCAACTGGGCAACACTGGTCAAGGAGACCATGGACGCGTGGGCTACACGCAACCGTGGGCCATCGCCGCTTGAGATCCGCGCCGAGATCAAGAGACTTCGCAATCTTGAGATCTCGCATCAAGCCCTCAAAGCATCTGTCGACAGCGGAAAGTTTAAGCCACTAGTATACAAGGGAACAGAGGACACTTCTGACAAGACACTCGACAAGCTACCAAGGCTCGTACGAGGCTGTTGGTGCCAAATCAGAGGCTAATGCTGGCGATAAGAAGAATATCGACTTTACGGACTTATTCAAGAAAACTAGTACGGAGTACCAGAAATGGAATACGGCCAATATTAAGCAGAACAATGCTGTCATGACTGCTCAGAGCAAAGAGGCAACGACAGAAACCTCAGCCTATCTGGACAGGCGCATCAAGGCTATCCAGCAGGAGATTCAGACTCTGGAAGCAAGGCTCCAAGCCACAAGCGCACACGCCAATGCTCCTAATACTGTAGTCAAGCCAACTGTTGTCGACCACGAGGGTAACATGGTTGACGAGTCAGAGACCAAGGCCAATGTCGAACTTCTCAAAGACTTGACGGTCGAGGAGAAGCCATCACCTTGGACCCGGGTCACAGCCAAGGTATCCTCCTCAGCGTCAGATTCGGTCAAGGTATCTTCCGAGTCGGCTACTAGCGGTGGTGGCGGTGCTGGAAGCTGGTGGTGGGGAGTTAGCGCTAGCGCATCTCACACCTCGTCATCCATGAGTGCCTCGAGCGACATTAGTAATCTGGATGTTGAGATCGGCGGCCGCTAGAGGCACAGCTAGCTGTGCCTCTAGACCTGACCCACGTGACTTATTGGCACAGTAGCTGTGCCTTTAGATATCCTTATGTAAGCTCAATATATATATTAAAAGAGGCATATGTGGCCTTAACCTAGGCCTTCCAATTCAACAGTTAATATTTCAAATAAAGCCAATTGAGCTTACTATACTCTTCTGTATTTAAAATAAACCTAATTGATGCCTTAAATTACTTCCCTAATAATATTCTCCTACCTAAAGGTGACTTTCCCTTACGAAAGGACCTCATTACTACTATTAATGCCTAGGCTTAAGAATAAGGCTATACCTTTATAGTTAAGAACTCTTAAAAGACCCCTAGTAAAAAGACTAGGGTTATTTACTATTATAACTAAGGCATAAAGCCTCCTTTAATAATAAGGATATAAAAGAGGAATACTATATTACGCTATACAGGCTGCCTCTTTTTTATTATAGCTAAAGAGGATTAAAGTAAGGCTATATAGTCTCTAAAGTATCGCCCTAATTACAGTTATTATAAATATAACTATAAGCTAAGTAATACTATAGTATACCCTATATATCGTTAATTATTAAGCCTAAATAGGTTAATAATTAAGTAACTAGCCAATTTAAGTTTTATACTAAAGGCTATTATATTATATCTATAAAATATATTAGAAATACTTACTATATAAAAGGATATCTATAACTGCATTACGTAAGGCAAGTAAGAGCTTATTAAGGGTTAAAGTAATATATATACCCTTATAAATTAGCTTAATAGTAAGGGCTTTTAGAGTTAAATACATCTTAAGGATAATAGAGTTATAGCAGTATTATTTATATATTTAAAGTCACTTACATACCTTAAATCCTATTTTAAAGTATTTATATTAAACTGTATATATAAGACTAATAAGTATAAAATGC
>PVQA01000528.1:0-19609 GCA_002980515.1 Fusarium burgessii | reverse complement strand
AAAAAAAGGTGAGTTACAAAAGGGTAGAATACAATGTGCATACAGTAGTGTGGAGGTTTTAATCCGCTTATGTAGTTGCTAGTTAGTGAGATACCGTACAAACCTAGCTTATAACCGCATTCGGAGATGGAAAAGAAGAAAAGTAAAAGAAATGACACGTAAAGGGAGGCAGAACTGCGGACTTCCCGAGCCTTGGGGGGATAAAAGGAAGTGTAGTCCAGTGCCAATTGCCAGCAGCCAAACAATTCTCCATCTCCCATATCCAGCTGTCACTTGCAACACCACTTCGCCTTCAGCCTCCACCATGCCGAGCTCAAAATTCAACCCAGAATCTGTCCCTTCTTTATTGGGCAAGGTCAGCAGCAAGCACTTGTGGCCAAACAGGAAGCGTCGCTGATGTATAGAAGGTCTACGTCGTCACGGGTGGTAATGCAGGAATGTGCGTTCCGCCAAGCTGACCTATGCGTTACGTTATCGGCTGACAACCACCAGAGGCAAATCCACCGTCAAACGACTCGTTCAGTATGGCGCAACCGTGTACATGGGCAGCCGCAGCGAGGGCAAAGCCATGGACGCGATCGAGGAGATCAAGAAGGAGGCTCCAGAGGGGGATATCCGCTTCGTGCAAATGGATCTGCAGAAATTAGAGACTGTCGTCGAGGTGGCAAAGGAAATTCGAAGGTGAACATTCATTTGGTGGCCATCGGAGCGAGCTAACGTCTACGCGGTAACAGCAAAGAGACCGCTCTCCATGGATTGATCAACAATGCGGGTATCATGAATACCCCTTTCGAGATCACTGCAGACGGTTACGAAGGGCAGTTTCAGGTCTGTTTTCCACCGACTCACATACCCCACTGACTCTAACAGCCAACAGACAAACTACGTCTCGCACTGGCTCTTGACATACCAACTCCTCCCTCTTCTCACGGCCACGGCCATGGCCAGCCCGCCAGGCATAGTTCGCATCGTCAATGTCACCTCCGATGGCCACAGCCTCTTCGCGCCATCCGAGGGCATCAAGTTCGATGACATCAACATGGAAGCCGCCGGCTCCATGACGCGCTACGGGCAATCGAAGCTGGGAAACGTGCTGCACGCAAAGGAGCTGAATCGACGATACGGGCCGGGCTCGGGAGTAGAGGGCGCGATATGGACTGCTGCTGTGCATCCTGGGCATATTCACACGTGAGTGCCAGCACCATTAAATGAACGCCAGTATACTGACAACAGCAGGTCTCTCGGTACGACGCCTAAGCTAACGTCCATCCTGCGCTGCATGGGAATCCTCGACGACGTCGACAACGGCAGCATCTCGTCCGTCTTTGCCATCGCCAGCGCGGATTTCAAAGAGAGTCACTCGGGCGGGTACGTCGTGCCGTATGCCAAGATCGGCAAGCCGAGCAAGAACGCGACCAAGGCAGACCTGGCGCTCAGGCTATGGGAGTGGACGGAAGCACAGCTGAAAAGGAAAGGTCTGCTGTGAGACGCCGTAAATATAGAAGTGAGCATTTTGGGATCGAGCCCTATAGATTCAGCAAATCGGCGTTAGGAGGCACTCCAACTTCTCGATGTGTCTTGCAATGTCTCAGGAGCGCGGCTTAGTCTCTGCGAGATCGCATCTGCTAGTGATGAGGAATCGAGAATCCCGGGCCTGCAGCTGGCTGTATAACTGGATCGGCAACATGGTAATGAGTATCATCGCAAGGCTGATGAAACTTCTATCCTCCGCTGTGGAGCAAGCTGGTGAAAGACGTTTGTACCTGAGCACGAGTGCAGCATACGGTGCGGGAGGGGAGTCCCGCTGAAAGGTGGCCAGGAACGTGATTTGTTGTTAAACAGGACGACCAGTGGTTCACTGTTTTCCATGGACGAAAGGTTGGAGCCCATATGGAACGATAAGGTGCTTGGCGAACTGCAGGAGAAGCAGGCACCTGGAATAGTCTGGAGATGGACCGAGGGTATATTAAAGCCTTATCAGTGACCAAATGGCGCAGTTTGCCGGTTGTGTTGAGATTTCCCTCTAAAGAATTATCACGTCTTAATTGTATTAGAGCAACATCCTAGATTCAGTCAAAATCACTGTCCCAAATGAGGGAACAGAACCTCATCATGTCTATCGACATACGACCACAAGATCTTGATTTTCCCGTCCTCCACGACAAGCACGTCACCACCCTGAATGACCGGTATCTGCTCATAATCTGCCTCACTACCCTCCGGGACAACCTCCCAACGTGCAGTGGCCATATTCTGGCATACACTGGCTCCTCCATTAGCTCGATGCGAGTACCCCTTCAACTGATCCAGTAGAATAGATGATCGGATAAGCAAGCCATCATGGCCGTGGTGTGTAGAGCCGTCAAAGTCGAACCAGACGATGTCGGGAGCGAATATCTCTTTGATAGCGGTGAGGCGTTCTTCAGGGTTGGTGTAGGAAAAGAAGTTAATGTCGCGTTGTATAAGAGAGACCATGGCCTCTTTAGTTTCATGGCTTCCAACGGAGATGTTGATTGATTTGATTGGCATGGTTGCTGGACTGGCTGCGACTGATATTTGTTTTAGTAGATATATAGCTTGGAGGGGACGATGTGTAGGCTATTGGCGACTATCTTTATAGCTTTTGTTATTTGCTTCTCCTTAATGAAAGGAAGTGTCCTACTTATAGTTTGATAATGGTATCCAGGAGCTTCACGTGTGCTTACTGGAAAAGGCAAGGTCTAAGGCTCGTCACCGATCGCGACATGTCTCCTCATTCGGTTAGAACGTCTGCACCAAGCTTACGAATATGCTTACCTTCCCCCCTTCACGCAGCGAATCTACATCAAGTAAAGCTACCTTATATTAAAAGGCGCGGGGTTCTACCAGTCCGTGAGTCCGTGAGTCCGTGTCTAGCCGGGACTTACTGGACGGAGCGTAGTCCGCAGTGTTACTGGGCGCCCTTGTAATGACTAACTGCATGGTAGTGACTCAGGCTGTAGCCTAGGCTGTGAGGAAGAGGGCCTCTGGGCAGCACACAACTGCAGAGATCGGTCAAGGAGCTTCCGAATTGCAAAAAGCGCCACGAACCATGTGGGATCCATGCGTCGAGATCGAGGGCATAAGAGGGCCCAAAAAGTCGAGTTGTTCAGGCAGGCTAAGCTGTAGTAGCCGATCGATGCAGCGGTAAGCTGCCGACGAATGGGTGGGTGAGGGTGCAGTGACCATCAGTGTCGGGAAGTACGGGAAGTACGGGAAGTCGAGGGACACAAAGCCCATCATGGTTACAGGCTCACGAGGCCGAAATGTCGAGGTGAAAAAAAAAAAAAAGAAAGAAAGTCGCCCACTGCTGGGCACCCACGGCAAGTGAGTCATCCCAAGAAAGAGGTCCGTTGCCCACGGCTTTACGGGCGTCATTGTGGAGGTCAACTGCCTCTTGCTGATCGGCATAGAGACCGTAGCTGGGACCAAAGCCGGAAACAGAATCCCGATTGGGGATTTGCGTCGGCCTCTTGACGGGCTCGACGTTTGTAGGCTGGGTGCAGATGGCAGTGGTAATGTATTGCCCAGAGTGGTCCGACTGATTCTCAAAGTTGGACTTCTGAGGCTGAGAAACGCAGGTAGTCTGGGGAGCATCGCCTCCACCACCGATAACATAGTGAGTGACGTACTCGAATTTTGTAATAATCTCATAATGCTTGTCGTCATTCCGCAAGTTGCCATTGTGGGGAACGGCCATGGTGCCGGCGGCAACCAGAGAAGCGAGATAGCCTGAGGAGCGCATCTTTTTTTAGAGTCGATATTATTAATGGCAAATTGAATTTGGGTAACGATTCAGGCCTTTAAGGAAACGGACGAGATAATGAGTAGAAGATCACTAGTCGACTCCTCGACAAGTGGACGAGTGGTTGGTTTGTAGAGCAAGGATTGATAGGCCTGATTAAATCTGAACAAGAAAAGAACTAGAAGATACGGGACAGTTTCAATGCTATTCTTAGTCGTCCCAATGCTGTGTAGAGCCATGAAGTCATGAAGTCCTGTAGCAGAAAGTTCTATATATACCTTTCTCCGCATTTTCTAAAATAGAGTAGTTAGACGATTCTAGCTTAATACCCTTCAAACAAAGTACCGCAGTATCAGTGATAAGTACCCGGATCTTTGCTTTCTGGATGTTTGTAAACTTTCCATATGGAAACAAATGTCCATGGATAGCATTGGATGGAAAATCTCATCAAATTCTTAGAGAAGAGCTTGTCTGACCCGAACCAGGGTGTAGCAAGTAATGCGGAGCCTATGTCCCTATTGGGTACGTTACAACATCGATGAATCAAGGAGGCCAGTTGGCGGCTGATATTCCGCAATCTGGTCTACGATTATTATGTAAAGCACGACTGAGAATAAGTTAGGTATGGTTTCCACTCTGGTACCGGTTCTTGCCACTTCGATAATCTATATCATTATATTCCTCGTCCTCTGTACTTCGAATCGGCGTTTCTACGCGCCTCGAACATGCACAGGCACTTTGCGGGAGTAGTAGGTTGCAGGACGGCATTAGCATCTTGAACATTAATCCTGACCATCTCCCAGCGAACGCAGTCCCGTGCTGCCCAATGGATTCTTCTGTTGGATAGGGGCTTTTTGGAAAGTACCAGATGCCTATGCCCTCCGGCGCCAAAGTCTAGATTCATACCTTTTTATCAGATTCCTTCGTGTTTGTTGCGCCATCTGCCTTGTTACTCTCTGCGTTACTTGGCCAGTTCTCCTTCCACTCAATGCCACAGGCGGCAATGGGAAGAAGCAACTTGAGATTCTTTCCTACAGCAATATTAATATTGAAGACTCAGCCAAGAGGAACAGATTGTATGCACATTGCTTTGTGGCCTGGGTCGTGTATACATTCGTGATATACGCCATTATGCGCGAATTCTTTTTCTACGTAAACCTGCGGCAAGCCATTCTGCTGACCCCACAGTATGCTAAGCGCATCTCGTCCCGCACTGTCTTGTTTACTTCAGTGCCCAAGGAGTGTCTCGATGAGGACCACATCCGTAGCCTCTTCAACGGCTCGGCCAAGAAGATTTGGATCGCTGGCGACACTAAGCAGCTAGATAGGACTATCCAAGAGCGTGACAACGTGGTTATGAAGCTTGAGAAAGCAGAAATCGAATGGATCAGACTATGTAACAAGGAGCGCATCAAGTATGAAACGAAGACAGGCAATGAGGCCGAAAGGGCAACCACCAGCACATCCGATCCTGAATCTGGGAACCTCGTTACCGGCCGTAGTCGCGAGGACAAGCGACCTACCCACCGCGAAGGCCCTTTAGGGCTTATCGGCGAGAAAGTCGACACCATCCAATGGGGCCGAAAAAAGCTCAAGGACCTCATCCCCGAAGCCCAGAACGCTCAGAATAACTGGCTCGCTGGTGATTATGAGAAACACACTGCTTTTTCGTCGAATTCTCTACTCAATACGATGCGCAGGTTGCTTTTCAAGCCGCCACACACCACCGCGCCCTTCAAATGTCTCCTCGATTCATCGGCATAAAGCCAAACGAAGTTATCTGGAAGAGCCTTAACTAGTCATGGTGTCAGGTTGCAATACGTCGATATGTCATCTACACTGCCATTGCTGGTCTTGTTGTATTTTGGGCTCTTCCTGTGACTATTGTTGGTATCATTGTGCAAGTAAATACCATCAAGTCGCTGCCAGGCCTAACCTGGATACAGAATATTCCACAGGTAAATTTGGCAGGCGTCTTCCTTTCTATCGTTGTGTTAATCCGACCGTTTAGGTTATCCTTGGCGCTGTTTCTGGCTTGTTACCTTCCATCGCGCTATCTATTCTGATGTCGTCAGTGCCAGTGTTCATACGTACCTGTGCCAGGTGGTCTGGCTGTGTTTCACTATCGCAAGCTGAGCTCTTCACCCAGAAGGCGTACTTCATTTTTCAAGTCCTCCAAGTATTCCTGACGGTTCTTTCGATTTTATAATGCATCGTATTGGCTGCTCAAAGACTCGACAGGGTTCTTCCCATTTTATAATTCCTCTTATTCGCCCATTTCTCAAGCCACTATCAAGGATCAAGATCACTGAATATGAGATCAACCTCGAATTCTGTCTTTACTCAGCAGTAGCCTCTTCTATCAGTATGTAAAATTCTCTGGCATGTTCTAAATAGTTTAATTACGCTGAAAGGTATCGATTGATCCACGTTTTATTTCGTGCACCGATGTTGTTGATTTACTGTGGAATTTCTCAGTGTATTGTTCAACACACACGACGCCGCCCCAACCCGCACCCTCAACGCATGACTGATATCGCTGAGGTAGACACGGGTGTTGCGTAGAGCGAGCGGCTTGGCTGTCTCGGAACCGATTCTTCCAGTGGCACCGGAAACAATAATGATATAGCCGGCCAAGTCGGGGAGGTCAGCTTCGGTGTAGGTGGGGGTCTAGTAGGGCATGGCTCGTGGCTACACGTAGAACGGGGGTTGGCTATGTTCTGTAGATTGAACTGCTGTATATCTTGGCTTCAATGTAGAAAATGGAAATCTACGTGTCATAATTACAGTATACACCTCGCGCAGTCTCTTATTTATACCTTCCGATCGTCTCAAATCATTTCGCTGGTGCCCATGTATGCTCTATACACTGACGACGCCTCACTGCGGAGCTCCGGTCGCAGCATAAGGATCTAGTATCTCGGATCTAAGCCCGGCGCCAAGAACAATCATAGCTCCGTTTCGAGTTTCCACAATGCCGGATCTACGGCATTGTTGCCCTGTGCTACTTTGACGCAATGTCTTGCACTAGGTGAGGAAGCTCGGTGGTGACAAGCGCCCTGGCCCGGCCGGAGCGGGGCCGCGGACATCTCCGGCCGCGACCGAGCACGCTTACACACAGACAAGCTCGGGCGAGCTGTTTGATCTGCGCAAGGCAGATGCCTTGCGCATCAAGCTTTCATGCGGACTAGAATAGGAACCAAGCCCCTGTTCAAGGTGGCAGGCAGAGGGTAGGCATATGGAAGGGTGGCCTACGCCAGAGCAGTAAATGAATCTGCCAACTGGATGGGGGAGCATGGAAAACTTAGCAGACCATCCAGCAATGGACGAAGAGCATAATTCTGAAAGTCAAGCAAGTTCAGGTTCGGATCTACAGTCGCACCTCTCACACAGAGTGCCATAGATGCACAGAGCAAGGAAATAGTCAATTGTGGCGCTCAAAGGCAAGCCTAGAAGCTAAAACACATTCTACAATGCTATCATTCAAGACAAAGCCGAAGAATGACAGCAAATGCTCGGCGCATGGTTACCACGGAATCGGAGTTCCATCCGCGTGGACGAAACGTCCAGAGTAATTGTCCCTGGTGGCCGTGTCGATCTAACCAACCATCGTCAGCCTACGCCGCACGCGAAGCAAGAAACAAAGCACGTGCTTACCCGTTCAATAATTTTCTTCGCCACTTCATCAAGATCTGAGAATGGAGGGTTTTCCATCCTGTAAGCCTTGACTGCATTCTTTCCCATCTCCGTCTCGACAAAGCTGAAGGTACAGTGGCATCGTCAGCGCAATCCTATAAGAAACTCTACTTTCGCGCGGGATCACTTACCCAGGAGAGACAGCAAACGCAATAATGTTCTCATACTCCGCGTGAATTGTCTTTGTGAAATGGTTCAAAGCCGCCTTGGAAGCATTATACGGGAACATCTTGAAGAACATATACTTCTGATAGTCCTCAATTGAAGCAACGGCCGAGCTCATTGCCATCCACTTCGGGTTCTCGGCCCTCTCCAGAAGAGACTTCAGGCCCATGAAGAGAAGCGCCGGACCGGCTGCGTTGATGACATACACGTCGGCCACAGCCTTGGGATCGATGGATTCGACAGGACCTTGGTTGCCGACAATGGCGGCGTTGGCGATGATGACGTCTAGCTTAGTAATGCCTTGGGCCTCGAGCTCGTTTGCGGCGTCGAAGGAATCGGTTGTGGAGGTGGCTTCGATCTTGACGAGGATGACTCTGCTGCCCTTGCCGGCTGGTAGTTCAAGGAGTGCTTTGGCGTTGGGGCTGGTAATGTCACGCAGAGCAGCGATGACAGTGTGGTGTGGTCGGCGGAGGTAGTGCTCGAGGAACCCTTTGCCGATACCTGCCATTTCTGTGAGATTCAAGAGCCAATGGGTTGTCAAGCCACGAAAGAGAGGTGGTAGCGAGAGCTGTAAGTACACTGACCTCGACTGGCGCCAGAGATGAGGACATTGGTAGTGGTACCCATTGTGATGAGTTAGGTTTGAAGGCTGCGTATAGTCTTTAGACTTGGTGGTGGTACTTGACGCTGATGATTGCGAAGTCTGATGAACATCAAATTCCATTGCGGATTAGCCTTTATATACTTCTCACGATAGTTTCCCCGTCTCATTCTGGAGGCTTAGTCACTTATCTGCAAGCGCAATCGGCGTAGAACATAGGCCTTCGCACTGCAGTTACTTGGCCCAATTGGGGCATTTACATGCACTGGGCGCTGACGCCCCCTCATCGGCCTTGTTCCCCAAGAATCTCCGCGATTAGTCATAGCCTAGCAAGCTGTGCAAGAGGACTGGTCCGAATCGGCTAAGCTCAGTTGGGAAATGACCGCTCGGAATGTTAAGAACGCGAAGTCCCGCATCTAGCTGATTTGCGCCTTCCGCTTATTCAACCCCGTGAGGCGGGAGTAGGTAGAAAATAGCGCAGAATTCGAGCGCATTCGTGGACAGTTCAAAGTCCGGCATCCTGCGACTGCGCCCAGCAATCGCATCATTTCACTGATCACAAATATCAGGTCCAGATTCAGCATTCCATCATGGAAACAGGATCGACAGCGGGCGCTAGTAGAAGGCGGACAGACGGAGGGGTTGGCACTCCGAGCAATCGGGTCCTTTCTTGCGCAAATTGCCGCCGGAGGAAGATACTCTGCAACAAGGATATCCCTTGTGCGAATTGTATCAAGGTCAGTCATTCTGTCTCTATCACACTAAGTCTCGTGTAAGTGACATCATTTGTCACTTCTCGTGATCGAGTTCCCGCAATATCCTGCTTGTATTTGGACGAACGACTCTAAGACGAACAGACCAACGTCACTTGCGTACCTTCCAAGCCGGCACCCTCAAGGCCTAGGCTTAAGTCTACTGCTCGGGATATACGGGAGCGCCTTGCCAAATGTGAAGCATTGCTTCAAGAACACGTTGCAGTGGATGACAGTTCCCAAATTCGTTCAGGACAGGGAGGTACCACCACCAGCAGTAACGACATCGCGCCAGCCAGCAGCGAAACAATTGGTGAATCAGCGAGGACGCATGCCGATGGCGATTTGTGGGTGACTCTCAACGACGAGGTATTTGCCCTTCAACCTGCATCACAATCCAATGAAGCTGACCAACAATACAGATCTGTAAAATGAAGAACCTTATGGAACAGGATCAGCCAGAGGTTGCTTTCAGCGAAGAAAATGCATCTGATGATTTCACAGGCTATAAACCCCTGAGGTTCACTAACTGTCCGACCCTCGACCCGATCACAGCCTTCAAGCTGTGGCAGATATATCTCGAGCGCGTCAATCCACTGCTTAAGATAATACACGCACCCACTGTTCAACCCCTAATTGTCTCTACAACAGCCGACATCGAATCGACTCCGCTGGATCAACAAGCACTGGTGTATAGTATTTTCGGACTGGCTGTATTGGCACTTAGAAGTGACGAAATCACAAACATGCTTGGTGCTGAAAAACAGCGAGACGACTTCCTCCAAGAATTTCTTACCGCAGTCAGCGTGTCGCTGGCGCAGTTTGGTTCTCTGGGACGGTACAACATGGTTGTCCTGCAAGCTCAGATACATACTTCTGTAAGTTTTGATGGCTTTTCTGTGGGTAATAGAAGCGGCTGACGGTGAAGATCATCCTCATGGGCCAATGCAACAAACATGCTGCCTGGGTCCTGTCAGGTACACTAGTACGAATCGCTATGAGCATGGGCTATCATCGTGATGGCACACATCTATCACTCTCGCCATTTGAAACAGAAATGCGTCGGCGTATTTGGTGGCAAATTGTCTTTTTCGACATCAAGCTGGGCATCGACTCTGGTTTAACACACAGCTCCGTGCCTGAGCACTTCGACACCAAAAGCCCTCTCAACCTCAACGATGCGGACCTGTTCCCCGATGCCACAGATCCGCTAGTGCACAAAGAGGGACCTACGGAGATGGCATTTGTCATAGTCATAACTCGGGTATCGGCGTATTTACTCGACAAGAAGGCTCGCCAGGCTATGGAGGCGAACATCCTTGGCCACGGCGGAGACCGTGGAAGCATAGATGCTTCCCTCTTGAACCATAATCGGCTCCTCGTACAACAGCTTGACGCTGACCTTGTGGACATTGAAAGAAGGTTTATTCCATCCGCTGCAAGTAAAGTCCACGCGGCGGCCCTGGGAATCCGCCCACACCTTATCAGACGGCTGCACGACATGATGCATCCTATGCAAGAATCACCAGACTGGGGGACTGATGTCTTGTCTCCTCGTGACAGCCTCTTCAAACTCATTCTCTCCAGCTGCGAAAACGCGAGCAACTCGTATGATTCGATGGATCGATGGGGCTTTGCGTGGTATATCCGCTTGCATTTCAACTTTGATATCCTTGCCTCCCTCGCCACTTTCTTATTTCACAGTCCGACGAATTCGTTGGCTAATCGCGGTTGGGCCGTGCTTGAGTCACTTTACGCTAAGCAGTCCTTGTTGGACACTCACAGGCCGAATGCCGCAGTCACTCCGTCACAGTTCATTTTAAAGGCCTTCGGCGAGCGAGAGCGCGTCTTAGCCGAAATGGGAGAGATCGTCGATGTTCCTGCACTCATTGCCACCCTGAGGCAAATGAATCAACTGCACACTCTGACTCCTCCAACTCCAACTAACGCGAACCCTTGGACTGCAGTTGAATGGATCTCGGGCGACTTTATGCACGACGACGGCACGCAGCGGTCAGAAGGCTTCATGCCGCAGGCCGACGCAGGCGAAGGGTTCAGCGAGAGGTATGAATTCTGGCCGGGGGCGTTATGGAATGCGGAGTGGGGACAAGGCTATGGGGGATCGACATCGGATTGAGCTGCTGCTTTTTGACACGAGGAAACCTACTGTACAATCCAGTAGGCAAATTCGACTTCGGGTTCAAAGCCACCAGCACATTTTTCAGCTAAATTAAATTACAGGCCCCTTTCTAAGGCTTGAATTAGCATTCCGAGCCAAATTTATTTAATTTTGATTAATATTGTAGTCGTGGCATGTCATCCAATGTAGTGAAGATTGGGCTCTCGATCGAGCGTCACATTTCCTATTACGGAATAGTGCCGTTTGTCTGTCAAGCGTTACATTTCCTATTATGGATTAGTAGATCTCATCAGTCAGCTTAGTCATGCTTGCCGTGTCACATGCCAATGCCCAACCTAGTACTACAGTCCCAAATCAACTCTGGTAGAGTTGATTTTATTGACCCACTTTAAACCTAGCAGGGTTGATTATTGCCGGGGTGCAGAGTTGATTTGACATTAGTGCCGATCGGAACAGGAGTTTAGCCAGAGCGCGACGCGTCCTTTCGCGTAAAGTGTTACAGGGGATAAATCATACTACTAGATGGTCTCGTTGTTGATCAAAACACAATTGTTATTCACATCTCACGAACAAGAACCCAATCATTTTGACGATCGTTACGATGGCCTCGAACTTGCAATCTGAATCATGCGGTGCCATTCATCCCTACGTTATTCTTTCTACATACCGCTTTCTCGTGTGCCGGGTTTGTGGATTCGCCTCTGTAGCCGATGAGGTTGCCACGCATTTGAGGACACGACATCGCGATATACAGCCACAGCATCGACAGGATCTGGTGGAGAAGATAAAACAGATACCTGATATATTCTGCAGTCGGGACGAAATACGCCGTTATTTACAATACCCAACGGATTTAATTCAACCCATTCTATATCTTACGCCACCGGAACCAGACGGTTTGAAATGTCGTGCTTGCGGCCATATTGTCCGCCGCATCCAAAAGATACAAAAGCATTGCGCTGAAAAGCATAAATGGATCAACCCAAGAGGTAGGGGAAGACTAGCACCGAATTGCCATACATCCGCTGATGAGCTACCGTGGGAGGAACATATTGCTTATCAGCGATTTTTTCCTTCTAGGGAAGGCAGCAAATGGTTCTAGGTTAACATACAGGCAAAAGGACGGGCAGGCAGATCGAAAGTAAAGTCGAGCACTAAGAAGCCGCAAGGAACGCCCTATGTTCTTATATCTGAGGCATCAGCCTATCTGCAACAAGTTATAGACCGAGAGGGCAGATATCGAGAAGCTTTGGGTCAACTACGATCAACTACTAATGACATAGGAACTGACACTTTTGCCGCTATAAGCTTGTGGCTGGATAGAATACAATGGCCCTCTATTTACCGAGGGTCCCGACGGGACGTCCTGCGAGCGTTAATCAGACTACCCGATCGCCACTCTCTTAACGCAGACTACATCTTGGGTTAGGGCAGTTCGGAAGGCGTGCCGAACCTTATAAGCCTAAGAGAGGACGAATAGAAGATCTCATGCATCATGAGAGCACTGGACTCTGTAATAGACCGTTGTGAGGATACGGTTCGCTGTACTAGTTACAATCTTCGTTGCTGGCTGCTCAGCTCCAGACTCCAGAGCCGTCAGGAGATCGCTTTCAGCTTGGTGGTAGAGAAGAGTAGCGAGATTAAATACCGGAGGATTTAGAAGTAATTCTTGGCTTTTATTATGTAAATATACCGAATGCCGGGCGACTCTCATCAAGAAATGATGAATGTGAAGATAAAGCCCGAGATCTCCATACAGCTAGATAGAATTTGGGAGCACGACATTTGGAACTATCTTAATGTATCGAAGGGGGATTGGCCCGTTTTGGAAAGATGGGGAAGTCGCCTGATAGGAATACACTTTGGTCCTATGGGCGGCCAATCTACTGATGTTCCTCTCAGCATTCGAGCTTATTAAGGATCAGATGGGAAAGAAGGGGCCGAGGATGGCGAAATAGATGATGAGAACGTTGAAGCTTGGGAACTTGAAGACGAAGACGAAGACGACGACGACGACGAGGATGACTATGATGACTCTGGATATTATGATGATGATGCTGATGGGTATACGGCTGGAACTCATTAGGATGTGTTCTTAGATGAATTAGGGGACTTTTCTGCATTTGCATTTAATTAATTCCTTGAATTCTTGTTTCAGCTGTGCATTATGCTCAGTACCGAAAGTTTTCTTAACAGTCAACCAAGCTCTATACTGCTTATGTATTTTAGCGGCATCCTTGGATTTTCTGCGGATTGTCAGAGATTCTAACTCGCCTAACAGTACTGCTCAAAACTGTTAGTAATGATTTATATATAGCGCATATTATTCCTGGAGCAAGCATTGCCTTTATATAGATATAGATTTATTGGTATTCTATAACGGCCGGAAGCTAGGCATTTCGAATGTTTCGATAAAATCCGAGCCAAGTATATGGTCTTAGGCTCGCAGTACCTGCTAGCAGAGTTAATAAGCCTTTGAGATTTTAGACGTAATGTTACACGCACTGAACTACTATCTATACTTTTCTACTAGAGTAATAACGGCGAGATAGTATCTCATACGATACTTTAAGTAATAATGAATAACTTTTGCAAACTCCTAGACTATTTTATTATATAGGTAGAAGCACTATATAATAGACTGATATTTAGTATGCATCCAAATATCGATTTAATAAAGGTTAAGGATAATATCGTTAGTTCAAAAAGTGGTTATAGCTTTATTAAATGTATTAAGAATAGTCTTAAATTAGCATACTTGGAATTATTAGTTTATACCTATACTGCAGGTAGAAATGGACTAGCTAGAGATGGAATATGGAGATGGCAAGCTGTGATAGCATATTTGAAACAAGTCAATAAGATGGAGGAGCAGCTTGCAGGTAGTCTCTACACTGCCTGTGGTCAGACTCCGCAAATCAGGGAACTTCTCAGCCTCAAGTATAAGAATGGTCTGAATATAAGCTGCGGGATTTACGTATGGGGGAGCTATATGGCATATATCATTCATTATTATAAAGCAAAGCGACTGACAAACCGCGAGTTCTATGTGGTCTGATTCCTTCCAGCCAGACTGGGTCACATTCTGTTCAAGTACCTCGTCTATATTCGACGTATGGCTGATCTACTATGCCGTAAGCAGCTTAATACCGATAGGAGAGCTCAGCAGTGCTATCAGACATGCTTGCTATTCCAAAATAACGGGAGGCCTTGGCCTACGTCTCGCCTGACAGACATTGTAATGAAGGCCACTTTAGAATTGTAGCGACAAAAGATTAACGTACGGATATATCGCCAGCTGGCCATAGCAGTCACCGAAAAACATGTTCGCGAGGTGTATACCCCATTCAACAGGCACGACGATTGCAGCGATAATGCTGATATTAATGCCATACTAGCTTGGCAGAGCGGGCACCGGCTGCTCTAGCGTGGGATTACGTATGGACTTAATAGGGCGTACCTATCCAGACTTCAGCTATTGCTTCTGCAATGCTATGAATAGGCTTCGGTGCGCTGGTATGAATTTTTGCGCCAGTTAAGCAAGAATGTACCTTTAGTACCCAAAGAATCACCCTCTCTAAAGTCATCTTCAATTAGTAAGAAGCGACCTATTACAGAGGTCGTCACAGACCATATTCTTCCGATGGATGAAGCTCATGCGGCAAAAAGACAAAAGGGTAGCGGGCCATTAATGACCTTAAGCGAGGAAGATTTGCAGTCATTATCAAAAGAAGGTCGGCAAGACAGGCAGGACTAGGTTTTACCTGCAATATGCAGTGAGGTCCCGCTCGAAGCTGTGGATAATAGAAACAGACACTTTGCAATTACAGATGGAGTTCTCCATGCGCTTGATGAGCCTTGGATTTTGATTTGCCTTCTCTGTAGATATGCTGTTTGACCTGGTAGAGGTATTGAAGCCTACTTTCGAAATATGTATAAGTATACGGGAGATAAGCTCAAGGGGATACTATCTTTTTGCGATAAGTAAGGCTTCCAGGACCCAACTAAGGTGCTAGTTCCGGAAAATGGTAGTAAGGCTATACCGCAACTCCCAGAGCTCGGTGGATTTAGCTGCAATTACTGCGAGTTCTTATCCATTAATAAATCAAACATTCGGCACTACTGCAACTAATGCAAACACTGGGATATAAAAGTTAATGATTAAGGCTGGAAGCATGTCCGTCTTTAAAGATTTGTAACAGGTAGTAGTATATGGTATTGGATTGTGAGATAGTAGATAATTAATTTATAGTAGCTATATTAAAGTTATTTAGGTTCAATCATTTTTATATTCCTGCAATGAAACGTTTTCCTTTATTAGCTCAGAACCAGTTCAACGCTCTGCTTATCTGATCTGCGAGGCAGCTATTAAGCCCGAAGCAGACAAGGTAGAGCACCACTACCGCAACTGCCACGAAACTGTCGGGGAGCAGCTACAAGCGGTAATTGCATTCGCAGCATCGTTCTCACCGTCAGGGTGCCGCCCCCAGACGCTGCAGGACTCGACAGATGAGAGCATACAACTGCAACCAGATAGAAGCGCGCCGATCCCCGGGCTTCAGACATATAAGGGGTTCAGCTGCAGGAGCGGGAGCTGTCGCTTTCTGACTCGCAACAAGTCGAATCTTTCTACACACGAGACCCACAACAGACACAGAATGCAGGTAGTAGAAGGTAAGCGCGGCCGGGGGTATATAATGCTTCAGTCGCTGCGCAAAGCCCCGCATGTAAGGTACTGGATCGTTGACCTAGCGCGGGGCGCCGACGGCGACAGCAGTCCGGCCACTTAACACATTGACGAGGCCGTAGCTAGGGATACTCTACTACTGCAGACCGTCCGGGCGTATAAGAAGGATTTAAAGAAGGCGGAGATAGAACGGCAATGCCAGGTAGAGGCACCGGGCGGAATCGACACCGAGTCGAGATAGGTACAGTTTATAAAATGGTTAGCGCACTTAAAGCAGAGGGACAAACTGACGCTATACCAGGCGGGACTATCACCGGCTTCTGCTGCGGTTAAGCAGCGGATATGGCCCCGCGAGCGCCGTAAAGCGAACCAGAGGCTACGTAAGTTGACCGAGAGTTTCTGGCATGAGCTTGGCTGTTATATGGAGAGGCTGGATAGGGTGCCGGATAAAACGCTCAAGTGGCTCGGCAGCATCAACCTAACGAAGCCAGTGTCGACCCCATTTGGCAGAAAGCAGAAGTCAGATACAATAGACAGATATAGCACATGCTGGCAGTGGTACTTATGCTATTACATCCGGATCCAGCCGCTCAGGCGTAATAGAGCTAAGGCAGAGCACGGTATCTAATTTACGGAAGAGCAGTAGGATTCTCTATCCAATATTGCCCAGCGACTTGATACCGTTACTAACAAGAAGAAAAGGCAGGGACAGCAGCAGGTCATGCAGGGCAGTAGAGAAGGAGATAGAGACGGAAGGAGCGCCAAAGGTAGAGAAAAAGGAGAAGAAGAAGAAGACCCTGATAAAGAGGCACTTAATAAGGCTATCTTCGACTTTTATATCAAGTCAATTAAGCAGAAGCTTAGGAGGAAGCAGTACTACAACCTACTACTCCACTTTACGGCCGTATTAAGTATTAAGGAGGATAGCATATAGGTACTGTCCTATATATATACCCGGTTTCTCGCCGGCTTCTTATAGTGCAGGCAGATTTTAATACTAGAGTACTTCTTTGAGGATAACCTATACAACTCCAAGGACTCAACTTGCGACACGAGTTTCGCAGCTATCAATCGGTTCTAGAAGGGTTATCGCAACTGGCTTGCAACCGGCTTATATATACCATTCAGCGCTATTATTTAGTGGATAACATACAGAAGGGGCTACCGCAATCAGGAAGGTGGGCAAGCGTAGGTGCTATAGGATAGTAATAGTATAACGCTTAACTATCTAGGCGATAAGATCACTGTAGACAGCTTTCAACGGGTAGTGCAGGCGGTCGTGCAGGAAGCCGAGGGCTGGCTCGATAAGCTTATAGGCGGACAATAGAGTTAGATCCGCAAAACAATACGGCTACAGGATATCGCCAATAGCTTAGTGTTTAAGGGCCTAGGGCGGTTATTTGCGATAAACCGGAAGAATATATAGCTAAAGCTAGGTGCAGAGAAGTTAATAAGGCTGGTAGGCACAATGCTATAGAAGATTATCGATGCAGGGAATGGCGGTAGTCGGGTTGAGTGCTGGAGATAGGCAATAGAGGAGTATCTTGGCTGGCTGCAGCAGTTCCGGTTAAGTATGTTCCCGGTTGTGCATATATAGGGAGGACAGCCCGGGTGAGGTCCGGAGGTATTAACGCTAAAGCATTGCGATACCGAATAGCTGCCGAAGAATGTGTTTGTCTTTGACGGGCAGGTGGTGCTTATTATAGACCGGGATAAAAGTAAGGGGTTGAATGGCAAGTAAGGCCGAAAGGTAGCACGTTTCTTGCCTGAGGGCCCGAGCTTGATGATAGTGGCATATATCGTATGGCTGCTGCTGTTTGAGAAGGTGCTGTATTGGCTCTCTGGTATTTAAGGCCTATCTGAAGCAATTAACCTATAGCTATGGAAGTCGGCCGAGAAGGGGCTTTGGGATACGGTAAAGCTGAGTAAGCAGCTCGCGCTTATCACAGGTATACAGATTGGGGTTTAGCTAACTGTTTTAAGCTACTAGTATATAGCTATTGAGATAGGTTATCAAATTAAGGGATTAATTGTTTAGTAAGTTAAACTGGAAGCTACTGTAGCAGATAGCAACGATAAGGCGG
Source organism: Fusarium burgessii (assembly GCA_002980515.1). Lineage (NCBI taxonomy): Eukaryota > Fungi > Ascomycota > Sordariomycetes > Hypocreales > Nectriaceae > Fusarium > Fusarium burgessii. The sequence goes on along the minus strand of PVQA01000528.1, from coordinate 1,721 downwards.
CTGATCTATTAATTAGAGAAGCATACCAATAACCAAAAGTTAAGTATATATAGGATATTTAAGCGACATATAGAAGTCAAATCGCATAGAATCACTATACCATCAATCTTTAATTCCTAAGTTAGTTACAGCCGGAGATGTTATCAAATTTCCGGGAGATCAGCCGTCTATAGCACTAATTTCTGGCCCAAACTGATGGTGATTTCGGTAATAGGAAACGCCAGGCTCATAAGGATGATATTATGCCGGTGGTCGATAGATCAGCGAAGAGGCAATGGCTTATTATAGACTAAGAGGTATATATAATAGTATTACTTTACTATTTTATATATAATGCGCTGCGACCGAGATAGATTCAAGGTTGGTGCTTAGATGGAAGGGGGCGCTATAGGGTAGGGCATAAGAGTAAGCTTATAACTAATACATAACCGCTATTAGCAGGCAACTTTACCGAGACTCCCGCTAGATAGCGACATAGCCCCCTGCTATAAGGATGCAGAGATAGATGCTAGGCTGAAGTATATGCTAGGCGAAGATGCAGGATGGAAGATGGCGTAGCAGCGCGATGGTATGTACCGGATTATGTGACTGGAGAATAACGGTATCTAGAGCAAGCTGCTTATTATAGTGCTGCTGATAGGCGGTAGTAAAAGTATCTTATTTATGCTATTAGCTTTTATAGAAGATGAATAAGGCACGGGTAGAGGACCGGTCAGTATTGTGGTTGTCCCATTTATATCTCTTGTACAGGACTTAGTTTTAAGAGTATGCGAGCTCGGCATCGATTGCATGGAATGGAGAAGCAATATCGATCAAGAGAGGGATGAATGGCAGCGGGACGTGCGGTTGGTAGTGGTTAGTGCCGATGTGGCCGTGAGTGAAGGATTTACTGCATATGTCAAGAGCATTTAGGGTTAAGGGTTACTAGAAAGGGTGTTCTTTAATGAGTGTTATACTGCTATTATAGATATTAGCTATTAAGAGTGGCTGGGGCTGCTAATAGGGCTGCACTGGTTTGGGTGCCTGCTGGTGATGCTTATTGTGATACTGCCGGTGTTGATGGAGGATTGGTTCTGGGAGTGAATGCTGGTATAGGATGCAATAATTATCCGAGCTCTGACGATAAGGGTGAATATTCGGTACTGAGTGAAGTAGGTAAGGCCGGGAAAGATAGTAATAGAGGATGGAGTGGTAGCTGTGATGAAGGCGATCGAGGGGCGAATGGGGATAGCATAATGTGGAGTGATATACTGCCGCTTGATTAAGTAGTGTGAGGCAATAGCTGTAATGGTTGGCTGTAAAGTGTATTATAGTAAGCTAATGCGGGAAGTATGAGTTGGTATGCTGTAAGACTGGGTTGATAGGCGGGACGGTTAGAGGTGGATTGCAGTAATGACTGGACTGGGGACTGGCGTTGATATTAAGGGTATTGTCGGTGTAATTCATGCGGGCCTGCCGTTTGGACTAGTTGACTTTGTTTAGTAGATAGGTAGAGACGGTTGATAGAGAGGTGAGGTTGTAGACTTGGTAATTGTAATAGATAGAAAGGCAGGCTGGGTAGACGAGTTTAGCAGTAATATTAATTATATAAACTGGGAGGGAGTTGAATTGTTTATAAAGGATGAGGGCTGTTGGCGCTTAGTGCTTAGGCGATTTTTTAATAGGATTGGGCTTTATTGTAGTGATATGCAGGCAGAATGCTGTAATGGTTGGCTGTAAAG